>CATNEM010000176.1:602500-608395 GCA_950096795.1 Macrostomum cliftonense
CTCAATATCATTAAATAAGAAATCCTTCTACGTAGAGCTTTTCAACACAGCTGTTATTTACAGCTGTACATATGCTTCTCTTAGCTTTCTACCTTTCCTATTTCCTTTCCTAAAACCAATATATCTGTGTGACTGTGCATGCTCGCTGTACATTACGAGTATTAGAGTATGCAGGGGCAGAAATCTTACTAGCTAGCAATCCATATTGCGGTTTTATAGCAAGAATTGAAAGGGTTTGAACTTTTAACTGACTGAACGCTGCACAAACGTCAATCCACGTTATCCTGAGAGTTGAATATGCGGGAATAACCATCGTTAAGGCCTTGTATGGAGGGAAGGGCTACACTAAAGATTAATTACAGGCTTTAACTTGGTTTGTGAAAACAATTCGTGGTAATGGAGCTCAATAACTATGGACTATTTTAACAGTTAAAACTCTAGGAGAGAAAGATATACTGAAGGATTTTTGCAGAAATCGAATATCATCGATTGTACTAAACATCCCAACTCAGCCAAATTAAGCTGAGCTTTATCAAAAAGATGATGACTTAACTACAGTAAGACGCCAGTCTGGCATTTGTCTTCATTCTGAGATACGAATAACTGCTATCTAAAATCTGTGTGACTGTTATGCTGTTATAGTTCTGTATCCCTAAAACAAATCGAATCAGCAAAATATCACTTGGAACATCATAACACCGAAACTTCATAACTCAAAAACTTCACAGCACCGAAAACTATAGCTAGAGGCTTCACAAGAGGTGGCTAAAATAGCTTTTCGGCGTTGTGAAGTTGCGGTCTTATGAAGTTTCGGTTTTATTAAGTTTTGCTGTTATGAAGTTTCGGTTTTATGAAGTTTTGCTGTTATGAAGTTTCGGTTTTATGAAGTTTAGCTGTTATGAAGTTTCGGTTTTATGAAGTTTTGCTGTTATGAAGTTTCGGTTTTATGAAGTTTAGCTGTTATGAAGTTTCGGTTTTATGACGTTTTGCTCTTATGAAGTTTCGGTTTTATTAAGTTTTGCTGTTATGAAGTTTCGGTGTTATGAAGTTTTGGCGTTATAATAGTGAAAAAACAATCAAACAATACCATATAATTATACAGAAGTTCTGCTTTACGAAAGCTTTTGTATTATAGTGACTGTGATTGCCTTTGGATCGCTTTTTATTATATATATGCAACAATGGTGTAGTATAATTAAGCAGCTATTGTTCTTTTGTACTCGTAAACAAAGAATGTTGATAATGCAATGCACATAGCATGTGTTAGCCATTTGAGAGCTATTCCTTTCCAGCCACCCCTCTGACACCCGACTGCCTTGCCTTAAGGTGCGGCTTCTGGTGCTCTGCTAATCCCTCTTCTCACTTTCTATGGCCTCTCTAGAGCTACTCACAGTATATCACCCCTCCGCAATCATTATAATCTATCGAAACCCTCTATTTAAGAGCCAAATTTATACTACTTACAGCTTCTCCTGTGCGTTTTACCAGCGTTATCCTGCAATTCTTCCCCTTGCTTTACTCCGTCTTGCTTAAAAATTATTTCATGCCCCTGTTAACCTGCCAACCTTATCGACTTTCACCCACCTCCGCTTACATTTTTCCTTTTCCCCCTGTTTTTACCTCACAACGAGCGTGTTGTCCCTACTTTCCTTTTCAATTGTTAAATTTATAATGCTTACTGTTCTATTGTTATTCCCAAGTCATTCCTTGCGACTACTCCTAATCCTAGTTATCACCCAAGTTCCACCCCTCCAGATTGCGTCATCTCATATTTTTCTCATGCCTTCGTGGCCATTTTTTGTGTTCTCATTTCAGCGTCATCAGCCGGCGGCCATCGGAGAAAGGGAGCCATGGCAACGTCAGATGAGATTGGCGGCCATTTTGGATTCTGGGGGCCGATTTAAACAGCTAATTCTGAGCTGCAGGTCCTCAGAACTTGGGCCTTACGTGTTTTCCTACAGGAAATCCGGCCTTATTTTGTCGGCGCGCACGCCGTCTAAACCACAGCTTCTGAGCCTGAGAGTAATTTAGAAATAACAATACCTGGTTAAGTATCGCACTGAAGCATTCGAACTATCCGAGCACTTGTTCTTCCGTCACTACTCTTAGTAACCTGTCTCAACCTTGCTCTCTAAAGTTAACGCTACCATACAACTTTCATTATCATTTAGGCGGTTTCGCACGGGACTTAAGGGCCTCACTTCTCAGTGGTCATGCGTCCTCTCTCTCTCTCTCTCTCTCAATAAGGCCATCAGCACAGAGGGTGAAGATGAAAAAATATTAAACAAACCATTTTCATGAATTAAAATAAATTTATTAAACAATCTGGATTTCGCATAATTGGACGCCGAAACGCAGAAAAATCACTGTCACAGCTGTTTCATTTTTCTTGAAGCTGCTTCACTTCAAGCACAATTTATAGCCACCACCTCGGTGCTGGGCTCGGCTGCGATCACCGGGTAGTGCTTGGCGGCCAGGTTGATAGCGTCAGCAGCTCGGTAGCAGAGCACCTGGTCGGCATCGGCGTCATCGTCTTGCTGCTGCTGCTGCTGCTGCTGCTGCCGGAGCAGCTCTGCACGGTGCCGCAGGAGAATTGATAGACCAGGGACGGGCCGCGTTGACCGGCGGGGCTCAGTAGGCTGTCGAATTCCAACTGCGGATTGATGGAATCAAACGGGACCTGTTATTGGTTTGCCGCATCCCTTCCCCTAGCAACAAGCTGCTCGATGTTGATCCTCACCTGCTTCACCACACACCGGATATCCTGGCGAGACGTTCCGGGTGGAGCCCAACGACTGCAGTTGACTTTCGGCGGGCACAGCAGCGACATCAGCGGGCTGGGCGGGTTTGGAATGGACGAACAGACCGTGGCGGCAGCGTTCGTTGATTGACAGCTTGTCGGCGGCCGATGCTTTTCGCTGTCGGGGAGCCGGTCGTCCTGAGAAGGATTGCGCATATAGACAGACAGACAGACAGACACACAGACAGACACACAGACAGACAGACAGACACAGACAGACAGACAGACAGAAAGACAGACAGACAGTAAACACAGACAGACAGACAGACAGACAGACAGACAGACAGACAGACACACAGACAGACACACAGACAGACACACAGACAGACAACACAGACAGACACACAGACAGACACACAGACAGACAGACCACACAGACAGACCAGAGACACCAGACAGACAAGACAGACAGACACAGACAGACAGACAGACAGACAGACAGACAGACAGACAGACAGACAGACAGACAGACAGACAGACAGACAGAGACAGACAGACAGACAGAACAGACAGACAGACAGACAGACAGACAGACAGACAGACAGACAGACAGACAGACAGACAGACAGACAGACAGACAGACCAGACAGACAGACAGATATAAAACAGAGGCAGACAATAGAAACTCCATGACTTAAACCGATACCCAGAGGCGGACATACAAACAGTCACACAATCACATTAGTGATAAGCCTGCACAGAGAAAACTCACCCTCAGGTCTCGCCATCACGGACACCAGAAGACAGCAGACGCAGGCTGTCATCGCTAGGAGTGACAAAGTCAGCCGCATCTTATTGGCCATGGCAACAGACAGACACCGAGTTATTGTAGTTTCGACAAATTTCTAACAGCTACTTGTTTCAATAAATCAACACGTATTTATACACGGCAAGTTGTTGACAAACCTCTAATTGAACCGCCCCCCCCTACCCCCTCCCGCTGTTGCTGGCTGCCATCCTCCATGGCAGGACGCGCGAATTCCGGTATTGACTAGTTGCGGAAATAGTGAGCGAACCAATGAGAGCGAAATATAACAGACTACTCGCACGAGTTTGTAAAAATCTTGCTTCTTTTTCTCTAAGCGTTTATGCAATTTCCTGAGCAGGAAGATAAGTCTAAATTAGCCGAACCTCCGCGCAATCAGCTTCCTCATTTTCTTTTTAGTCATTATAAATCGACAAATTTTCCAATAAGTAGGAAAAAATGATGAATAATATTGTAAATTCAAAAGATTTTAATTAAAAATTTTATTTCGGGCAAGTGTTTACTTGCTTGTCTCTAAAGTACTTTCACGCAAAACATTAATAAATTTGAATTATTAAGTGACACTGATTGATTGATTGGACAGCCAAATAAAAAATTTAACCAGTTCACTGCGTTCACTGCGATATTTTTTCAATACAATAAAATGTAAATATGTTTATGTATAAACCAAAATATTAGTTTGGTTGCAACAAAGAATCCAAAGATCAATTGCCAGCAATCTCTGACAAGTCCAAAGTTTGAAATGCATGTTTTTTGCGTGCGTGCTGACTGTATGCATAGCCCTAGCCTACTCGCTGCACACTTCAGAATTCAAGTAGTTTTGACTGTTGTGTCTGCTGTCTGTCTGTGTTTACAAGTGTCTGATTAAAACTTGGATAGTTTACAAGCGAATCAGTGAATGCTTCAAATTTTTTTGCGGTTATTTTATCTCTGAGAGTTATTGGCTACCTACATGTAGCTAAGTGAATAATACATTTTTAATTTGTAATTGCACAAGTAACCGCAATTTAAAAGTTTTTGCACATAAACGTGTTTTTTTTTACGTGCACTTTGTGTCTGCTGTCTGTCTGTCTGTCTGTCTGTCTGTCTGTCTGTCGTTCTGTCCGTCTGTCTGTGTGTCTGTCTGTATGTATGTATGTCTGTCTGTCTGTCTGTCTGTCTGTCGTGTCTGTCTGTCTGTCTGTCGTTTCTGTCTGTCCGTCTGTCTGTCTGTCCGTCTGTCTGTCTGTCCGTCTGTCTGTCTGTCTGTCTGTCTGTCGTGTCTGTCTGTCTGTCGGTCTCTCCATCTGTCTGTCGTGTCTGTCTGTGTCTGTCTGTCTGTCTGTCGTGTCTGTCTGACTGTCGGTCTCTCTATCTGTCTGTAGTGTCTGCCTGTCTGTCTGTCTATCTGTCTGCCTGTCTGTCTGTCTGTCGGTCTCTCCGTCTGTCTGTAGTGTCTGTCTGTCTTTCTGTCTATCTGTCTGCCTGTATGTCTGTGTGTCTGTCCTGTCTGTCTGTCTGTCTGTGTCTGTCTGTCTGTCCGTCTGTCTGTCCGTTTATCTATTCTTATACTTATTCCCTGGGACATGTCATAAAGTGAAAACGTGAATTTCTGCCGTGCAAAATGAGCTTTAAATAAGTAGCTATAAAAATTTCTCCACCAATTACTAAATCAAATAGCTGCGAGAAAAAAGCTGCAAGCGAAAATCCAAATCACTTAGCATTCATGACGTCTTCAAAGCTTTTATTCTGAATAACGCAACCCACATCAGACAAAACGAGCAATCATTTCATTTTACTAAATCCCATAAGTGAAGAGCTAACAATAGAAGCACTGCACAATCGAAGCGTTAGGCTTGGTTAGCAACAAACAAAATGAGGGTTGAAAAAAGCAATTGCAGCAGCCGCTCTTGCAGCACTAAAAAAGGCAATTTTACTAATTTAAAATTTCATTCATTCGTTCCAAAAGGGAAAAAAGCCGAGCTTTTTTGCGTGGGAGGATTTCTACGAGTAATTGGCTTGCCAAATATAAAATTTTTATGTTGCAAAAAATTCTACAAAATCTATTTGTTAGTAATTCGACTCATGATTTGTTTTTGACAATTTTAGGTTTCCATGGGCACTGCTTTAACAGGTGTCAAAAAATTCTCTATTCTTTTCTACTTAGTGAATTTAATATGCAGAGTAATTAAAATAAATTAATTTTTGAGTATCAACGCATAAAGCACAATATATTCTATCATTTCTACTTACAGTAGAAGCAACGCGAAGCAATTTCACCTAAGTAGGATCAGAAAAAAGCTCGATAATAAAGAATCAACAGCACTTTAGCTAAAAAAATACAGCGTTT
>CATNEM010000177.1:0-60000 GCA_950096795.1 Macrostomum cliftonense
GTTAACTTTTTCTACATAATTGAAATAGAAAGCTTGAAGAAAATGGTATGTACTTTTTCCTGGGCTTAGGGATTTTATTTAGGTTCGTTTGATTAGGTGTACATTCACTTCACCAGGGTGTAGGAATTTTTGTCGTTGGTTGAGCGAGCGTCATTCACAAGGTTAGACATTTTTGAGGTTGGTTGGAACGGGTGTACATTCACAAGGGTTAGACATTTTGAGGTTGGTGGAACGGGTGTACATTCACAAGGGTTAGACATTTTTTGAGGTTGGTTGGAGCGGGTGTACATTCACAAGGGTTAGACATTTTTGAGGTTGGTGGAACGGGTGTACATTCACAAGGGTTAGACATTTTGAGGTTGGTTGGAACGGGTGTACATTCACAAGGGTAGAAATTTTTTAGGCTGGTTGGAGCGGGTGTACATTCGCCTGGGAGTAGAGATTTTAACAAGGAGGGAGTGCACTTTCGCCTGGGTAAAAATTTTATTTAGGTTGGTAAAAAACCTTAGGTTGGTGCAAATTTACTATAAGGGGGAGATTTTTAGGTAAAGGGCAATGTGTACAGGTGCCCTCGAATTGTGCATTCGATTAGAAATCACTAGCAAAGTAGTTGTGGTGCCGAAGCAACAAACTGTCTATGCTCCAACCCTTATGACATTAGCGTAGTCTGTCTGTCCCTTTCTTTTGCGCGGCATGCGTTTTTATTGTGAAGTAAAAAGAGGAACCCCTCTTGATGAGCGCGATTACTTCGAATCTTTAATAAACGAGTAGATAACTCTTCTTGCGTACGAGAGACCGACTAATGGCGTCGCAAGCAAGTGACTTGCCACTCAACGATCCTGGCCATGACTGAGGCGTGGCTCCGAAGTTTCGCGGCACTCAGTCGCAACAAAAACTGAAGGACTCCGATGAAGAACGCCAGATCACCGACCTCTTCCTGTCCAGAGCTGGAGTTGATGCGGTCCGCAGAGTCTCGTGATGGCGCAGCCAATGAGCTGGAGAAGATGGACTTTGCAGATATCAGCGCGCTGATCCTGGAGAAGGTGGCGCCGAAGAAGAAGATGATATCATCGCTGAGCGTTCCAAGTTCATGGCTCTGCGGCAAGAGTCCGGCGAATCGATTCAGCTGTTTCGCTCAGCGCCTCCGGGATGCCGCCCGGTACTGCGAGTTCAGCAAGCTGAATGCCGAGGACTGCCCATCAGACCGCAGAGGACGAGCTCATCCAGACGATGCTGATCAGCGGTCTGCAGAATGGGCAGCACCGGGCCAAGACTCTCGAGTCATCCAGAGCGCCTCGGCAGCTGTGAATCTGGATGACTGCGTCGGCTACGTTCAGCAGCTGGAGCTCATTAGCAGCTACAGCAGCTCTGAGCAGCTCAAGCAGACTGCAGCCGGCAACTCAGCCGAAACAGCCAGCCGCAGCAGCCATTGCCAGTGTGGACAAGAACCGGAGTGCCGACAAGCAGTGTAGTTTCTGCGGCCAAAGGCATCAGAGCGGCCGATGCCCAGCCTGGGGCAAGACCTGTGCAAAATGCGGACGCCGCAACCACTTTGCCGCAGTGTGCAGAAGCAGCTCCCAAAGCAAGGCGGCACACAAACTCGAGGCCGAGGAACCGGAAAGGCGACCCAGTCTTCACTGTCAGCAGCACGAACAAGTAAAGGCGAGCAAGTATCAAGAATGTGAAGCTCGACGGAAAGCTGCCTGGCGATGCCAGCTGGATTCCGGGTCCGACACAGCAGCATCATCCCCAAGAACTTCTGGAAAGCCTTGGGAGAACCTCGGCTGAAGCGGTGTCCCAGGCAGCTTCGCCAAGTTCGACGGCTCCGTCAATCAAGACCCTGGGCTGCTTCAACTCTGTGGTGGAGCTCAGCAACAGAGTTGCCTGCGTTGAGTTCACTGTGACAGCGTGCGAGAAGAATCATGGACTACTGGGTACTCGACGCCTTAGACTTCAGCTGGAGGGAGTCTCCATCAGCCATACAGAGACATGCCCCGTCGCTGGGCAAGCTGCGGGCTTCAAAGCCCGGATCTTACTGAAGGGGAATGCGCAGCCGAGCTATTTTGAGGCGCGTCAGGTGCCGATCCACATGAAGCCGCTGGTGATTGAGAAGCTGCGGAAGATGGTGCAGAGTGGGATTCTGGAGCCCCCCGTGCCGTCCGGCGGCAGCCGTGGGGGTCGCCGATCGTCGTGGTGCGAAAGCCGAACGGCGACCTCCGCATCTGCTCGGACTACAAGGTGGGTGTCAACCCGAAGATCTGTGCCGACTCCTACCCACTGCCCAACATCGAGTCCGCCTTCTGCGCCCTGGCCGGCATGACCCCATTCGCCACCGTTGACTTGACGAATGCCTACAACCAGAATCGAGCTGGACGACAGCGCCAGAGAGGTGCTCACCATCAACACGCCGATTGGCCTGCTGCGTGGACGCGGATGCCCTACGGAGTCAAGACGGCCAGAGCCCAGTTCCAGGCAGCCATGGAGGCCACCATCGGCGACGCGGTCTCCAACATGGTGATCTACCAGGACGACACATCTGCGTGGGCGCTCCGTCGGAAGCCGAGCTGGACGCCAAGGTTGTCCGACTGTTAAGCAAGCTGAAGAACGCCGGCATGGAGATTAACCCCGAGAAGTGCGTTTTTAGAAGCACCGAAATCTCCTTCCTCGGGTATCGCATCTCCGCAGACGGAGTTCGACCTGACAAGAAGCTTGTGGAAAAGATCCAGAAAGTCAAGCCGCCGAGCACAAAGAAAGAGCTGGAGTCATTCCTGGGCCTCACCAACTACTATGCGCGCTACATCGAGGCCTACTCGGAAAAGATTGAGCCTTTGACTGCACTGAGGAGCCAGAAAACCTGCTTCGTGTGGGGTCGGAGCAGCAGAAATCTTTTGAGGACCTCAAGCGCGCTTTGGCAGTGTACCCGGTGATTCGCATCTTCGACCCCAGGAAGACAACGACTCTGACGACAGACGCCAGTGAGTTCGCAGTGTCGGGCATCCTCACCCAGGACGGCCATCCGGTGCTGTACCTGTCCAGGCGCCTCACACCCGCTGAGCGCAACTACTCCAACATCGAGCGGGAGGCCCTGGCGGTTGTCCTGGGCGACTCAGCGGGCAAAGCATTTTCTGCTGGGTAAGAAATTTCTGCTCCAATGCGATCACCAGCCACTCGAATTTATCTTCGGACCGAGCCGGAGCTGCCCAAGGTGACTTCAGCGCGGATCATGCGGTGGGGCGATCCAGCTGGCTGCGTTCGACTTCGACATCCGCCTACGTCAAGGGCAGCTGCATCCCGCACGTGGACCGCCCTGTCAAGGATGACCTTCGAGAACGACGACAGCGAGCACTCTAGTGGCGATGACGGCTCTTCATTCACTGGACCGAGACTGACTTGCTGCAGCTGGACGAGATCCGCCGGACACGGAAAGCGACCCGGTGCTCACCAAGATCAGCGGCGGATCCAACGGAACGTATGGTCCAACTGTTCGGCTGCGGAGCGACGTACAAGGCGGTGAGACATCAGCTGACGATTGAGAACGGCATCGTATGCCTCGGCGACTTGCTGGTTCCGCCAGCCACTGTCCGCAGCAAGATCCTGCAGGCGGCTCATGGTAACTCACAGCGGAGCTCTGGCAACCCGGAACCGACTCAAACGTGAGGCGTGGTGGCCAGGTTATTGCGACGATGTTGAGAGGTACGTGAAGCAGTGCTCGACCTGTACTAGCATTCGGCCGCAGCCAGCCCCGCACTCTGCACACCTGGCCTGCTGAGCAGACTCCTTGGAAAGCGGGTGCACATGGACCATGGCGCACGTGCCCGGGGTCGGCCTGATCCTGGTGCTGGTTGACGCTTTCTCTGGCTGGCCAGAAGCTGTGCATGTGGCCGACAAGAGCGCAAGAACGGTGATCGGGTGCTGCGGGCGATCTTTCTTAGGCAAGGCGTGCCGCAGACGCTGGTGTCTGACAATGCGCCGGGAATTTCATGACCAGGAGCTCCACGGTGGCTCAAAGCGGGATCGGCTGCACCCAGCTATTCACACGCCGTACCATCCCGCAGTCCAACGGCTGTGCGGAACGGATGGTTGCAGACCGTCAAGCGAGGACTCAAGGCATTCGCGGCTCAATCAAGGATCATTTGAAGGCGTATTTAGCCAAGTTGCTGCTGAAACTACAGAGCGACTCCACGGAGCGACGGCCGGGGCAGCCCCTCGGCGCTGATGGGTCGTCAGCTGAGGAGCCCGCTGACGCTGACTTTTGAGACGGATGCTCCGGTCGCCTACCAGGCTCGTCAAGGGCGCTCCAAAGGAGCTCGGCCCGGTTCGTGGTGCAGGCCGGCCACAACACGGCGATCATCACCCGGACCGAGGCGGACCGGCCCGTCTTGGCGCACCGGGATCAGTTGCGGCTTCTGACAGGCCGCGGCCGGTTGGCCGAGGCTGACGGACGGTGGCCCGGAGTCTGAGTTTCTGGAGACACCGACAAGCGACCCAGCCGAGCCAACAGCCGAGGAACGACCTCAAGTGGCTTCGACATGAGGTGACTGACCCGCAGCCAAGAAGAAGCGAGAGGAACAACAAGGGTGTCCCTCCTGATCGCCTGTCCGCTCACGGGGGGGGGGGGGGGGTTGGTGACGGGGGGGATGTGGTGCCGAAGCAACAACTGTCTTATGCCTCCAACCCTCTGATGACTTAGCGTAGTCTGTCTGTTCCCTTTCTTTTGCGCGGTGCATGCGTTTTATATTGTGGAAGTTAAAAAGAGGAACCCTCTTGGAGGCGCGAACTTCGAATCTTAATAAACGAGTAGATAACTCCTTCTTGCGTTACCGAGAGACACGACAGTAGTGTTTAATTCAACAACAAAAATGGAATGGAATCAGTATTAAAATATTTCTCTAACTATCCAATACAGGCGCCACCACCACCCAGTGGCACACTGTGCAGCACAACAAACGGCGCATCGGGACCAGATCGATAAATAAACTCTACAGAACGGGCAAGAAATTCCACTTTAACCCCAGGCTCGCCTGAAGGTCAACTCTGTGACAATGATTGTTTCAGTGCTTCAGCGGCGGTGAGCGAGCTACACTGTCCTACAGATAGATGAGGTCGGAATCCAGATTTACCCCGACGAGGCTGTTGCAAGTCTAGACAGTCGGGAAACGTGTCGGCTAATACCGTTTGTAATTTCATTAGATTGGGACAACGAATGCCGGATGTTGAGGAACAATCTGGTTCAACGGGATCTAACCAAACTGTGGCGCTTTTGCCGCCGTGCAAGAAATGATCGAATTCGGCTAAGCGAACGCGGAATGGCGCGAAATTAGCCAATTTTGGTGCCAATTTAGCTGCAGCCGAGTCCATCTGGTCTGGCTCGTAGAATGGATAAGTCAAATTGATGTGCGGCATCCAGCGATGGTACTGACGATCGTGCTGTCTAAAAATGGGAAAGGCAGAAATTGGTGGTAAGGAAGTTTGAAGCGTTAAAAGGAGCCACTGTACATAAGCCTGGGGAAGAGATTCTAGGGGTTGATAGGAGCCACTGTACATAAGCCTGGGGAAGAGATTCTAGGGGTTGATAGGAGCCACTGTACATTAGCCTGGGGTAGGGATTTTGGGGTTGATAGGAGCCACTGTACATAAGCCTGGGGTAGAGATTCTAGGGGTTGATAGGAGCCACTGTACATTAGCCTGGGGTAGAGATTCTAGGGGTTGATAGGAACCAGTGTAAATAAACCTGGAGAAGAGATTCTAGGGGTTGATAGGAACCAGTGTACATAGCCTGGGGTACAGATACTAGGGGTTGATAGGAGCCAGTGTACATAGCCTGGGGTAGATATTCTAGGGGCTGATAGGAGCCAGTGTACATAAGCCTGGGGTAGAGATTCTAAGGGTTGATAGGAGCCAGTGTACATAGCCTGGGGTAGAGATTCTAGGGGCTGATTGGAGCCACTGTACATAACCTTGGAGAAGAGATTCTATGGGTTGATAGGAGCCAGTGTAGAAAAAGAAAAGAGAAAATCAACACAGTCGCTCACTTGCGTATATCCTGTATAGCTTGATATACGACACTGTCTGTGGGAGGCATCAATATAATAGCCGATTGATGCGTCTTCTTACTGTTGTTCATAATAAATCGCCGCTGAAAAATGCATGTAAGTAGTATACTTTTAGAAGCTACTATTTTATGCTGAGATATTCTAGTTGATATTAATAAAATAATTTAAATTCTTCAACCTAAGAAGACTTGATAGATTTTCGTTCTAAAATAAATAAACAAACAAACAATATTGCATCAAACATTACCGGATTAACATAAAAACTGGGCATAGTAACGCACATATTATTTATTACTTAAAAAATAAACTAGGTGTAACTCGCCTCACACAATACCAGGTCAAGCGAGTCATTAACTTTGTCAAAGAAAAATCATTGTTCAGTTTATCATGTTATTTATTTTTCTTTACAATTGCAAGTTAAGTAAACAAACAAAATAATGAGTCCGTCACCTAAATATCGACACAGTTTAAACAAACTGATACAGAATTTTGCAATACTCTACTTAACAAAACAATACAGGGAATGTCTATTGCCAAAAGCAACATTAAGAAAATTAGAAAAAAAGACAGGAAATTGTTGTTTTTTGTTTTACTTGAACGGACGAATAACTAAATAAATCTTAAAATCTACTAACACCAGTATCTAGAATAGTGCTAATAAACTATATCAATAAATTATATATAACTCACTGTCGTTAATACTTGCAAACAACTTTGTCTGTTATAAATAAGTCTCTACAGGTTTGGCTACAAAATCAATCATGAAACTCTAAATAGCATCAAGACCAATTGAAACTTAAAGACAACTGCACTTTAATGTTACTGACATTTTATTAATAACAGACCGTATAGATAATCAAAATATGGACAGATTACACTGTACTGGAAGGAATCGCAAGAGTTGAACATCTTAGGAGTAGATGAAGAAGTATGCTAGCTAAATTAAGGAGTGACTGAAGATAATTAGTGATTAAAATAAGAAATTAACTTACATATTTTACGCTCGTACTTAGATTTTCCCGAGCGATGAAAGGAACTTAAATTGGATACAATTAAAGAGGACGGTTAAGATCAGATTGAGATAACAAAATAGGGCTGAGATTAGGGTGAGATTGGAGAGGAGGGCTGAGATTAGGGTGAGATTGGAGAGGAGGGCTGAGATTAGGGTGAGATTGGAGAGGAGGGCTGAGATTAGGGTGAGATTGGAGAGGAGGGCTGAGATTAGGGTGAGATTGGAGAGAGGAGGGCTGAGATTAGGGTGAGATTTGAGAGAGGGGGGCTGAGATTAGGGTGAGATTGGAGAGGAGGGCTGAGATTAGGGTAAGATTGGAGAGGAGGGCTGAGATTAGGGTGAGATTGGAGAGGAGGGCTGAGATTAGGGTGAGATTGGAGAGGAGTGCTAAGATTAGAGTGATATTGGAGAGGAGGGCTGAGATTAGGGTGAGATTTAAGAGAGGAGGGCTGAGATTAGGGTAAGATTAGAGAGGAGGGCTGAGATTAGGGTGAGATTTAAGAAAGGAGGGCTGAGATTAGAGTGAGATTGGAGAGGAGGGCTGGGATTAGAGTGAGATTGGAGAGGAGGGCTGAGATTAGGGTGAGATTGGAGAGGGTTGAGATTAGGGTGAGATTGGAGAGGGCTGAGATTAGGGTGAGATTTAAGAGAGGAGGTCAGAGATTAGGGTGAGATTGGAGAGGAGGGCTGAGATTAGGGTGAGATTTAAGAGAGGAGGGCTGAGATTAGGGTGAGATTGGATAGGAGGGCTGAGAGATAGTACTTCTAGGGTGAGATAAGAAAATAGACGCCAATAAGGTAAAACTATTAGATAGATGTCAGATTGAGTAACCAGACAGAAAGAAGAAAATTGAGATTAAAGCCGTTAGAGATGAACAAAGCAACAATACAGAATAGTTGAAAGCTGGGACCTATAAAAGTACATATAAAACTAAGCAACTGACTGCATAGCAACACACACGCAACAATGGTCCAGAAAAAATGAAACAATAAAAAATAATTTAAAATGTTTTAAGACAAACTTTATCACTTTTTCAAAGGAGCCGATGGTGGAGCAGAGCTAGTGGAACCTCCAGCCACTGGCATGGGGAAGTCGGGACTAGAGGCTCCGGCACCTGACTGCTGCTGCTGCTGCTGCTGCTGCTGTTGATTTCCGCTGAAAGAACTAAACACAGCCGACAGAGCCTGCTTGCCTAGAAACTCCTTAGCAACGCTAGATAATTCTTTTTTAGCACCGTATTTGCATCGAATATAACCATACAGATTGGCGCCATTCATTACAAATGCCACAATAACAGCCATTATCCATCTGATATTGAGTGTCAGCAGGGCTACGATAAACATTAGTGACCAGGCCAGTTGAGTGCCAATTAGGCTGAACCAAAACAGGCGAGATTCCGCCTTGGATACTAATTGTTCGGCGCCGCGACTGCGTGACTCATAGACCCAGTGACTCTTGCCAGATTCGTCTACGTAGTTCCACCAGCGCAGGCCTACTAGCTTGCGGCCCGTAATGTTTTTTACCTGGATAAGAAATAATTATATTTCTGTTTTACCTCCTGGTTACAATCTTTCCTAATCGAAATCTTGAACCTCCTAATTAGAATCTTTACCCTCCTAATTAGAATCTTTACCCTCCTAATTAGAATCTTTACCCTCCTAATTAGAATCTTTACCCTCCTAATTAGAATCTTTACCCTCCTAATTAGAATCTTTACCCTCCTAATTAGAATCTTTACCCTCTAGACTAATTAGAATCTTTACCCTCTAGACTAATTAGAATCTTTACCCTCTAGACTAATTAGAATCTTTACCCTTCTAGATAGAATCTTTACCCTCCTTATTAGAAAATTTACCCTTCTAATTAGAATCTTTAACCTCCTAGAAAGAATATTTACCTTTCTAGATATAATCTTTAACATCCTGGTCAGAATCTTTACCTTCTCTGTAAGAATCTTTACTCTCGTGTCAGAATCTTTAGCCTCCTTATCAGAATCTTTACCCGCCTTATCAATCTTTAGCCTCCTTATCAGAATATTTACCCGCCTTATCAGAACTTTACCCGCCTTATCAATCTTTAGCCTCCTTATCAGAATCTTTACCCGCCTTATCAGAACTTTACCCGCCTTATCAGAATCTTTACCCGCCTTATCAGAACTTTACCCGCCTTATCAGAACTTTACCCGCCTTATTAGAATCTTTACCCTCCTCCTTATCAGAATCTTTGCCCTAGTAATTTTGCTTTTATCTCTCACGCACTACTAACACACAGTAAGTAGTATCAAGGCAAGAAGTATTTAAAAAACAGGAATAACTACAAAAAAATCTCAACTCACCGTCCAGAAATCCAGTGACAATAAGATTAGCACAAACACGAAAGCGGTGATAAACGAATCAGTGAACAAAGAGCTGAACATGTACAACAGAAAGGCCAGCAAACGGAACAGCAAATGAAAACCGGCGGCCATTGGATGAGGAAATCGTTTGGGATGAGGCGGCGGCTCGCCGAAAACTCCGCCGCCGGTGCCGTCGTCCATTGTGAGCGGAACCGAATCGCCGCTAGTCATCATGGCTGGGATTTGGTGAGTTGCTGGGCCGTTGGGAATTGGAATTTCAAGATTTTAATGGGCTGTTTGGCTTTATTGCTGAAATAAATTGTTTGAAATTTGTTTTTCGTAAATTTCATTTAAAAAAAAGTCGTGGGAGGCTGGCGGTTCAATCAACATCCTGAGGATGTGGGAGGCTGGTGTCTCAGCAACCTGAGGATCTGGGAGGCTGGTGTCTCAGCAACCTCAGGATCTGGGAGGCTGGTGTCTCAGCAACCTGAGGATCTGGGAGGCTGGTGTCTCAGCAACCTCAGGATCTGGGAGGCTGGTGTCTCAGCAACCTGAGGATGTGGGAGGCTGGTGTCTCAGCAACCTGAGGATCTGGGAGGCTGGTGTCTCAGCAACCTCAGGATCTGGGAGGCTGGTGTCTCAGCAACCTGAGGATCTGGGAGGCTGGTGTCTCAGCAACCTCAGGATCTGGGAGGCTGGTGTCTCAGCAACCTCAGGATCTGGGAGGCTGGTGTCTCAGCAACCTGAGGATCTGGGAGGCTGGTGTCTCAGCAACCTCAGGATCTGGGAGGCTGGTGTCTCAGCAACCTCAGGATCTGGGAGGCTGGTGTCTCAGCAACCTGAGGATCTGGGAGGCTGGTGTCTCAGCAACCTCGAGGATCTGGGAGGCTGGTGTCTCAGCAACCTGAGGATCTGGGAGGCTGGTGTCTCAGCAACCTCAGGATCTGGGAGGCTGGTGTCTCAGCAACCTCAGGATCTGGGAGGCTGGTGTCTCAGCAACCTCAGGATCTGGGAGGCTGGTGTCTCAGCAACCTCAGGATCTGGGAGGCTGGTGTCTCAGCAACCTCAGGATCTGGGAGGCTGGTGTCTCAGCAACCTGAGGATCTGGGAGGCTGGTGTCTCAGCAACCTGAGGATCTGGGAGGCTGGTGTCTCAGCAACCTCAGGATCTGGGAGGCTGGTGTCTCAGCAACCTGAGGATCTGGGAGGCTGGTGTCTCAGCAACCTGAGGATCTGGGAGGCTGGTGTCTCAGCAACCTGAGGATCTGGGAGGCTGGTGTCTCAGCAACCTCAGGATCTGGGAGGCTGGTGTCTCAGCAACCTCAGGATCTGGGAGGCTGGTGTCTCAGCAACCTGAGGATCTGGGAGGCTGGTGTCTCAGCAACCTGCAGGATCTGGGAGGCTGGTGTCTCAGCAACCTGAGGATCTGGGAGGCTGGTGTCTCAGCAACCTGAGGATCTGGGAGGCTGGTGTCTCAGCAACCTGAGGATCTGGGAGGCTGGTGTCTCAGCAACCTGAGGATCTGGGAGGCTGGTGTCTCAGCAACCTGAGGATCTGGGAGGCTGGTGTCTCAGCAACCTGAGGATGTGGGAGGCTGGTGTCTCAGCAACCTGAGGATCTGGGAGGCTGGTGTCTCAGCAACCTGAGGATCTGGGTCGCTGGTGTCTCAGCAACCTGAGGATCTGGGAGGCTTGTATATCAGCAACTTAAGAATTCATTATAAACAAGTACTAACTGGACAAGGCTATCCTGAATCAAGAAAAAAGAATTGAAAGAGCAAAGAGCAAATTACGAGTCAACAAATAGAGTAAATTACAATACTTTAAAAGTAGCAGAATGAGTTAGAAAAAAACTTCATGATTTTTATTGTTAATTAATATTTTCAGAAATAAAAATCTCAGTCTTCAGATCTGGTTGACGATGTCGGAGAAGGTGTCGCTGAGTACTGCACCAGACAGCAGCCGTCGGCTGAAGCTTTTGCTTCTGCCTCCTGGCGAGACTCTTCCGAGGATGGATTTGATCGGGCGCCAAACTTGAGGGATGGTGACAAAGAATCAGCAGCCACTGCCGTCGTCGGGAACGTCGCCGATGAGAAAGGATGAGCAACCGTCGGGGACGTCACCGATGATGAAGCATCAGCCACCTTCGGGCACGTCGCCGATGATGAAGCATCAGCCACCTTCGGGCACGTCGCCGATGATGAAGCATCAGCCACCTTCGGGCACGTCGCCGATGATGAAGGATCAGCCACCGTCGGGGACCTCGCCGATGATGAAGCATCAGCCACCTTCGGGCACGTCGCCGATGATGAAGGATCAGCCACCGTCGGGGACCTCGCCGATGATGAAGCATCAGCCACCTTCGGGCACGTCGCCGATGATGAAGGATCAGCCACCGTCGGGGACCTCGCCGATGATGAAGCATCAGCCACCTTCGGGCACGTCGCCGATGATGAAGGATCAGCCACCGTCGGGGACCTCGCCGATGATGAAGCATCAGCCAACTTCGGGCACGTCGCCGATGATGAAGCATCAGCCACCGTCGGGGACGTCGCCGATGATGAAGCATCAGAAACCTTCGGGCACGTCGCCGATGATGAAGCATCAGAAACCTTCGGGCAAGTCGCCGATGATGAAGCATCAGCCACCTTCGGGCAAGTCGCCGATAATGAAGCATCAGCCACCTTCGGGGACGTCGCCGATAACGAAGCATCAGCCACCGTCGGGGACGTCGCCAATGATGAAGCATCAGCCTCAACCGTCAAGGACCTTGACCCACCAGTCCGCCGTTTGCCAACAAGCACGCCCATCAGTCGTCTACTTTCGCCAGTTCGTCGACGCAACTCGTCGGGTTCGCCGACGATGCCAAACGTCGTCGAGGATGATGCGGAGCAGACAGCCGTCCGTTTTCTATTGTTAGAAGTGGCAGCCGGTCGGATAGCGTCGGCCGGAGCGACGCCATCCATCCGGAGTAGTTGAGCTCCGACCTGGTCGTCAGTTGACTCGGGCAGCAGCTGCAGGGACCCGCCGGTCAGCGAGTGACGCGCCAACAAATCGGCATCGTTTGCCGACTCGGCCGCCAGTCGTTTTCGTTCGTCGCGTAGGCCGGCGCGAACCAGACGATTCAGTTGGATGTCGTCGGCGCCGCGAGTGCCGATGTCGGCGGCAAGAGCGGCTAGCCTAGGGGCGGATTCTTGGCCGCGCTGTTCATCCGACTTGCCGTGCTCCAATTTGTACATTGCGTCGGTTGCTAGGCGACGCTTTGTATCGCTATCCTCCGGCGCAATCTGGCCATTTTCAGTTGGATCCCAGCGTTGCTCTTTACGTCTGGCGCCCGATACGATTACGTAATCGAAATTTTCCGGGTCAGTTCGTATCAGGTATCTGAGGCGTTTTCAGAGTGTTGAAGGCTGCATTTAGAGTAGAGTATTTTGGCTACGACACTAGTTGATCAGTAATGAGGGGGTCAGCTGACCTCACCGACACTAAAGGGGGTCCAATGACCTTACCGATGCTAAAGGGAGTCAACTGACCTCACCGATGCTAAAGGGAGTCAACTGACCTCACCGATGCTAAAGGGGGTCATCTGACCTCACTGGCGCAAAGGGTGTCCACTCAACGACACTAAAGGTTTGACTGAACTCAACGATACTAAAGGGGGTCAACTGACCTCAACGATACTACTGGGGGTCAACTAAACTCACCGACAGCAGAGATCAACTGACCTGACAAACAGCTGAGGAGACAACTGACCCCAACAATAGTAGAGGGGAACAAATGACCTCAAAATTAGCAAAGGGACAGCTGACCACCTCTAAGCAGGGGAGGTCAAATGACCACCATAACAGCAGGAAACTAGACTGTTCAGAAAAAATAGGCACAACTGAAAGTACCTAAAAATACAATACAATAAATAAATAAACAAAACACAAACCTCTGATCGCACAGGTGACACTTCATATTAAACTCATAGATTGGCGTACTATAGTACATGCCAACTTTTTTCTTCTCGGCATTGTATCTAACGCCCATAGCAACGTGACGTCCGCATCCGCCGCACCAGATATTGTAGGGCATTTCAAATCTGATAACGATAACACCCTGACCAATTTTCTTAGCCCTTTCGCGAAGCGCGTGAGTGCCATGATAGGCGTCCAAGCTGCGATGGACTCGGGGATCAAAGTCTGGCGGATAATATTTGTTTGTGCCTTTGCGTTCGCCCATGGCTGAAGCTGCAATAATGATTAGTGATTAACTGTAAAAAAAGTACAAAATAAATACACTAAATACTACTTTCACTAAATTAGGTGCTTACTCTGGTCACTAATATGTTATTGACTACATCTAGTCAGGTCATGGAACTGGTCATTACTCATACATAGTCATTACTCTCACATTTTCTAGTCATGGGGTTGGTCATTACTCTCACGTCTAGTCATGGGACTGGACATTACTCTCATACTGTCTAGTCATGGGACTGGTCATTACTCTTACATTGTCTAGTCATTACTCTCACATTCTCTAGTCATGGGACTGGTCATTACTCTTACATTGTCTAGTCATTACTTTCAGATTGTCTAGTCATGGGACTGGTCATTACTCTTACTTTTCTAGTCATGGGTTGGTCATCACTCACACCTAGTCTAGTGTCATGGGTTGGTCATCACTCACTACCTAGTCTAGTGTCATGGGTTGGTCATCACTCACACCTAGTCTAGTGTCATGGGTTGGTCATCACTCACACCTAGTCTAGTATCATGGGTTGGTCATCACTCACTTCTAGTCTAGTGGCATGGGTTGGTCATCACTCACTCCTAGTCTAGTGGCATGGGTTGGTCATCACTCACACCTAGTCTAGTGTCATGGGTTGGTCATCACTCACACCTAGTCTAGTGTCATGGGTTGGTCATCACTCACACCTAGTCTAGTGTCATGGGTTGGTCATCACTCACACCTAGTCTAGTGTCATGGGTTGGTCATCACTCACTCCTAGTCTAGTATCATGGGTTGGTCATCACTCACACCTAGTCTAGTGTCATGGGTTGGTCATCACTCACACCTAGTCTAGTGTCATGGGTTGGTCATCACTCACACCTAGTCTAGTGTCATGGGTTGGTCATCACTCACTCCTAGTCTAGTCTCATGGGTTGGTCATCACTCACTCCTAGTCTAGTGTCATGGGTTGGTCATCACTCACACCTAGTCTAGTGGCATGGGTTGGTCATCACTCACACCTAGTCTAGTGGCATGGGTTGGTCATCACTCACTCCTAGTCTAGTGTCATGGGTTGGTCATCACTCACTCCTAGTCTAGTGGCATGGGTTGGTCATCACTCACACCTAGTCTAGTGTCATGGGTTGGTCATCACTCACTCCTAGTCTAGTGTCATGGGTTGGTCATCACTCACACCTAGTCTAGTGTCATGGGTTGGTCATCACTCACTCCTAGTCTAGTGGCATGGGTTGGTCATCACTCACACCTAGTCTAGTGGCATGGGTTGGTCATCACTCACTCCTAGTCTAGTGTCATGGGTTGGTCATCACTCACTCCTAGTCTAGTGTCATGGGTTGGTCATCACTCACTCCTAGTCTGGTCATAGAGTTGGTCATCACTCACTCCTAGTCTAGTGTCATGGGTTGGTCATCACTCACACCTAGTCTAGTGTCATGGGTTGGTCATCACTCACTCCTAGTCTAGTGTCATGGGTTGGTCATCACTCACTCCTAGTCTAGTCTCATGGGTTGGTCATCACTCACTCCTAGTCTAGTGTCATGGGTTGGTCATCACTCACACCTAGTCTGGTCATAGAGTTGGTCATCACTCACACCTAGTCTGGTCATAGAGTTGGTCATCACTCACACCTAGTCTGGTCATAGAGTTGGTCATCACTCACACCTAGTCTGGTCATAGAGTTGGTCATCACTCAAATCTCGCTAACTCCATGGGTTGGTCATTAGTTAAAACTAGTGTTTCTAACTAATGTCACCTAGTCCTAGTCTAGTCATGGGTCAAGGCAAGTTTAAAATAAAAAATCAAAAGAACAAAAATTTTATAATCCATTAAACAACCAAACAGATGGCCTGCAACAAAATTGTCAGGCTACATAAAATGCACCAAATTAAAAGCAACAAAATGATTTATTTAATAGTCTTGAACATTGTCAATCAGTTTGTAATAGATTGAGTTCAACGCCAACCATCAAGACAGCTCAACAAAGCGTCGCCGTCAAGTGTCGGGTCAACATCTTCATCGCTAGCGTAGCCAGACTCCTTCAAAGCTTCTGCCTGTTTTAAACACTCCGGCAGCAAAGCTTCGCACACTTGATCCCAATTGCGCTCCACAACCTGGCGAATAATTAGTGAAGATAAATTTAATTTGATTTTTACTTTTCTAGATCATTCTGGTCCTTTGGAGAGTGTCTGCTTAAGTAAGTAAAATTTATTAATAACCTGTTTATCGTAGAAATCCTCAACTACAGACAGAGCTCTATTGATCTTTTTAGCCAGTTGACCAACAGACAGATCCCAATGACGCTGCAGAACTTTTAGTTCCCAGAGAGCGTAGCTAGGAGAAGCAGCCTCAGCTTCAGTTAGACTCATTGACATATTGAATTCTGCAGCGCTGCCAGAAGTTTTGACGTCTTGGAATTGCATTTTTTCTGCATCCTGACAGTGGACCAAGTATTGACACTTGTTGTGCCGGCGTAGCAAGTTCAATACTAGGCCAATAAGCATTGGCTGACAATTGCAAGGCGCCATTAGGCACAGAGTTGCCAAGCGCTTGGCAAATGCGGCAATTCTATTCGTAGAAATATTGGTTGCACTTAAAATTAAATCCAACTGACGATAGAACCGACCACGATAAGGCGATAGTAGACCTTGGAGGCACACTAAATCGTAAAGTCTATCAAACAGCGGTCCATAATCTAGCGAATAGTTAAACACTAGATGGAACACGCAAGGCGTAGCGGCCATGGCAACGTCGACGCTACGATTTTCAAAGGATGTCATGACAAAATCGGCCAACTGCATAGCATTAGTTAGCTGGCCTAAGATTTGATCGTTAAGCAACACAAGCAGATCGGACAGTTGCTTGGCCTTGTTGCCAGCAGGAAGGGGGCAGTCTAAATAACGACGCCACAATTTGCCGTATTGCTTTCGCAAGTTACTAATAGACATGAGCTTCTTCTGCAATTGGCTATAGAATTCTGGTCGTTTAGACCAAAATTTGTGACAACGAGTGTCAGACTCTGGTTCTGTCTTTTGCAATAGAAGACGATCTTGTCGAGTTAGACGCTTAGGAAAACTAAATGCTAGTAGGATTCGCCTAGTATTATCGTGACAGACTTTGTAGCTAGCACTGTCCGACTGTTTACCAAGCTTTCTAAGCTCCGAATCGAGTGCTTGCATGCACATTAGCGCTATATCTGAATAAGCCAGATAGGGTTGCAATTCATCAACTAGTTGAGTCTGTTCCTCAGCATTGGGGCAAGCAATCAGATAGGCGAGTGATTGTTCGAAATCAGCTCGCTTAGGCACTGATTGCTGGAGCTGCTGCCAGTTAGGCAGGCTGGTTAAATCGGCGGGTTTAGATGATGCCTGAAGGTTTTCAAATGGCAAGGATGGCAAATTAATAAGCTAGGATTTATAAAAAACTACACATACAAAACTAAAAGGTTAAGCTCATATTTATAAAAATCAAGTCCTAAATACTAAACCTAAATACTAGTTACCATTTAGAGTTCACAACATGTTTATAAAATTTTTTAAATAACCCAGCCATTACATAAAATTTCAATTAGGCACATCACTCTTAAACATGAGAGCTATTATTAATTTTCAGCTATGAACCAAAGGCAGCCCACTTGGAAAACAGCTAGGAAACTATCAAGGCTGCCAATTTTAATTGAATAAAAAATATTTGAGGATAGCGTCTAGCATACTGGGTTTTTTGCTAGGCATAGGATGCATAGGATACAACTAAGGCTTATTACCATAGCAAATTAAGTACATACACTTAAAAGAAATACAATTTTATTATTTTATCAATTGTTTATAAATTGTTTCTTGCATTATTTGATTAAAGTCAAAATGACTTTATCTTATTTGCTTTCTTATGCTCATACGTAACATTCTTTAGCTAGTATATGAAAATAGAAACATAGGTCAATTAAGCTTAGTTAATTTATGCAATGTCTTGATAGTTGCTGTTTGGGATGAGATTATAATAAAAAGAGGCTGTTTGCATTATATTATATAGAAATACTATGCCTAGTTATACTCATCAATACTTGTCTAATTCCTACTATTCCTATTTATTTCCTAATTATCTTCCAGCACTTTGATTGATTATAACAATGTTTTTAGACAGTTTGCTAAATGCTACCTGTTTTACACAATATGCAAAATTTAAGAATGCATTGTAGATAATTCAGCTGCTGCTTTCTTTAGTGTCTGCAATAAAAAGTTTAAGCTCAGCAACATGAGCAAGGCTGCAATTGATAGCCATATGCACCAGCCAACACATCTCAGAAATGCTACTACTGTAAGTCCATAGTATAGTTTACAAGTATATGAAATACTTTCTTCATATTAGTAATTGCAAAAGCCAATTGTAGAACTTGTTGCAAATGCAGCTAAAGTCTAAGATCAACTAGCTGCCTTATAGCCATTGCAGCAATTTACTGTCCTTAAACTAAACTACTTTACCAGGGGACTGTCCTGAAGTCTAAAGTCACATGGGCATTGTTTTCTACTAAAAAAACTATATTATGCATTTGGCTAATAGGCTACTCTGCTGAAACTTTATAGGATATATTAGGAAAAGAGCCAGATAAATGTGCATATTCAGTTCTGAGACAAATGCTAGCAGGTTTAGTCTTAGTATCTTGGATCCACTTTTCTAGGTTCTACCAAGGCAAAAAAACCTGGTTGAAAGACTAAGTTCATCTTGAAAATTCTGCCACTAATCTATCCTACAAGTATCAATGGACAGTCCAAGTGTTATTGAATTCTCTGAGACTAAAGCCAAGATTTCTATTATTCCTGATAACCTAGCCCCTGCCAAAGCTGGCACATGGCTTGCATACTGTGAGCTGAACTTTTCAGTGTGGCCACCACCAGCACCACTTTATGGGAGCTCCAGATTTCTGCAGTCTTTATACTAGCTCCTTAAGGACTATCCTGCATGTCAAGGTGAGTAAATTTTTATCACAAAATATAATGACTATTTCCACTGAATTTCCAATTCTCAATTTCCACTAAAGTTTTGCCTTGTCTGCTAGTTGGAAAACTTTACTATTGCTTTTCAAGCAATTGCCATTTTGCCTAGTGTAAAGCTATACCTCCAAAAAGCAACATTGGCAAGAGTTGAGATTATAATAGCTTAATGTCAGTCTGCAGTTTCTGAACTATATAATATTTAAAGCAATTGTTACAATTACTTTATGATGCATCCCTAAAAAGCAAAATTTGTTTTGTGCAAAATATTTTTTGTTTTAATTATTTTGCTATGTTTTAATTGAATCCATTTTATATAATGCATTAAAATGTAACTAACTACAAAAATTATAAGAAAAATAAGACCAAAAGGTATAAATATACACAAACATACATGCGCAACACCCAGCCGACCCGGCCGATTCGGCCGGGTGACAGGACTGCCAAGCAAGGGATGTCGCAAAATTGCCGATGTAAGTCGCAAAATTTGTGGAAAACGAGGGGGTAACTCGCAAAATGGAGAAGAATTGGAAAGATTCAGGCAAAAATGGTTTGCGGGACCTTTTTTGGTCCTTCGAAATTTTTGGCCAACTAAGTTGCAAAATTTTTCCACTGACAAGCTATGTCGCACTTACACTGAACAATGTCACACTTTTTGTCAGAAACAATGTTGCACTTAGTCTAAACAATGTCGCACTGGCTGGGTAAGATTCAGGAGGTTGCGCATGTATGTACACAAATTAAGGAGAGAGAAACCTATCTTAGCAGTAAATAGTCAATTAAAATAATATACTGGTGATATCTTTCAAAAGCCTTTGTTTTTTCCTATTGTTGTGATACAGCTCTTACCTCTGCTCTATATATTTTATTTTATCTCTTTCTCATTCCTGCCCTAACCCAGTTTATGTTTATCAATTGCCCCGGCCTACCCCGTATTAGTGAATATACATCTTACCTGACTTATCTGCCCTCTTACCCCCCTGTTTGTTTTGTCACTAAAGCTCTGGAATTCTGTTTGGGCCAACCTATATAGCTGTGCCTAGTAAATTAGATCCCATAAATTAGAATTGTTCTGTCCACCTATTGTGGGATTGCTCAAACTGCTTAAGCACAAATAAAACTGACTGGCTACTAACCACTGTATCAGCTGTGAGTTTACTGTTTTCTCTGTCATTTCTCCTAGAAGCAGGTTGGGTGGCACTTTTCTGGGGACCTGGGAAGTCGTAGCTTACCTACCCTAGCTATAGGCCTACCTGCACATGTAGGTGACTCATAATACTATATTGAGCAGAGATATCTGCCTCAAAAAGTTAGAAAAGTAAAGCCTACTTTAAGCATACATGCGCAACCTGAATCTTACCCAGCCAGTGCAACGTTGTTTAGTCTAAGTGCGACATTGTTTCTGACAAAAAGTGTGACATTGTTCAGTGTAAGTGCGACATAGCTTGTCAGTGGAAAAATTTGCGACTTAGTTGGCCAAAAATTTCGAAGGACCAAAAAAGGTCCCGCAAACCATTTTTGCCTGAATTTTCCCAATTCTTCTCCATTTTGCAACTTACCCCCTTGTTTCTCACAGATTTTGCGACTTACATTGGCGATTTTGACTTGCATCGGCAATTTTGTGACTTACATTGGCAATTTTGCGATGTCCCTTGCTTGGCAGTCCTGTCACCCAGCCGATTCGGCTAGGTCGGCCGGGTGTTGCGCATGTATGACTTTAAGCATAGAATTTTACTCTAGAAAGTGAATATTTTTAAGGCCTTTTATGAGTACAAAAACTACCTAAAAGGTGAGAAAGGTGGCATAAATACTTGCTACTAGTACAGAGCCACTTTATAGTGAAACAGACTGCCTAGATGGCAAGATTAGAAGAAAAAAGCTTGGGAATAGTAGATTTTAGGGAAATAATTGGCTATAAACCTCTAATTTAGGAAATGCCTTATATCTAATACTGGGTTTACATTTTTGTCCAGTAGATAAAATGCTACTCCTATATATGCTACTAGATATAATGAGATTCTATTTTAGACTAATGAATAATTATGTAGGAGTATCTTAGAAATGAAGTCAGTATTAATCTTAATAACTTTAGTAAAAGTGGCAAAATTATTAAGAATAAAAAAGTTAAAAATAAAAGAAGCCCTAGCAAGACTTAGTTTTCAACAATTAAATTATTATTAAATGAAGAAAAAGCCCTGCAATAATATAAAATAAATAGTTCTACTTATGGGTTATGGCAATTTTGATAAATAGAAATTAGTAAAAAATAAAGATATAACTTTCCTATTCTGGGTTTATTTTTTGTGCTATAGGGATACTATAGCATCTTGACTTTGAAAATCGTATCCTGAAATTTGATATAGGATGCAATTTCGCATCCAGAATTTTTAAATTCTTCACAATAAAAGACCTTTCAAATAAGAATTTTAAAAAATTGTATCCCAAACCCTGAAATCGCATCCTAAAATTAAGAACATGAGTCATGATGCGATTTTGCATCCTGTGCCTAGCAAAAAAATAAACCCAGTTCCTATTTGACCCTTGGGTTAACAATGCCTTACTCTATACTTGAAACTAGTTAAGGAAATTGAGACAATTACATGTTAAAAAATATTATTAATCATAATAACAGATCGATCACAGGCATCTAAAAATTCCAAAACATAGGCCTACTTTGAAGCTAAATGAGTACATTATGCCTTTTTTATTTAGTAGGTAGTGTTCATTTAACTAGCACTAGACCCAGCTAAATAATGTTGAGACTAGTATCTGCCAATCCTAAATCTATTAGCTATGTGCTGCTAATCAAATAATGCTACCACTAATTAGCTAGCAGATTTATTAGCTAATTAGTGGTAGCATTATTTATTTAAAGTGTTCTGACCAATGTTGTAAATGTAGCTAGGCCTAGTCTTAGTCTTAGATCTATTATTTTGCTGGTAGGCCTACCAGACAAATGAACACTGCCTTTAATTTATATAGGCCTACAGAATCCATTATCAAATCCTAGGCCTACTCAACATGTTAGAAACAATGCAATTATGGCGCAATTTGAGGCATGCACTGTTGCGCTCTTGGCTTGAAATAAAAAGGACACTGAAAAAATGCTACCATGCCATCCAAGGTCAAGGTAATAGTAATATAAATTTGCGCTCTCTGTGCGAGCTTTATAATGTAGTGGAGCCACATGGCAATCGAGAAACTAACAACATACCGCCAGCAAACAATTTTAAAGATTTAAACGCGTACGCGTCCGCAGCCAAGCTCCGTTTCATAGACGTCTATACTTCCAGTACCAGAACCAGTACCAGTACCAGTACCAGAAAAAAATCTGCCAAATAACAATTAAAACAATACCAAAATCATTCCACTGAAATATTTCTATAATCCTTCACTGATTTCTGCTACTGAAAAAATATTTATTTCCAATTCAAAACTAAAGTACTGTGAAGAACGTTACAAAAATCCGTCCACATAATGTAAATTTCTTAAAAATTCAAATAAACAAAAAATTATTTTTAACAAAAAACAAGCATTAAGGCAATTACCTACTATCAACATTAAACTTCCCGGGGCCAAATATATTCTACCATCTCCAAATCTAAAAAGAAATCTCATGTACACCTTTTTTGTGGTAAAGTGCTCAAATGTACTTTTGAGTACAGAGTCGAGTGCATAAGCGTGATGAAGCTGAAAACTCAGATCCAGAAGGAAACATTACCATTATTAACGTCTATAAAGTATCAGAGCCCAGTCACTATCCATCTCGAAGCTACAGTCTCTGAAGTCCCCCTGCTTTGTACTAAAAGTGCTCAAATGTACTTTTGAGTACAGAGTCGAGTGCATAAGCGTGATGAAGCTGAAAACTCAGATCCAGAAGGAAACATTACCATTTATCGCGTCTTTGAAGTATCAGAGCCCAGTCATTATCCATCTCGAAGCTACGGTGTCTGAAGTCCCCCCTGCTTTGTACTAAAATTGCTCAAATGTACTTTTGAGTACAGAGTCGAGTGCATAAGCGTGATGAAGCTGAAAACTCAGATCCAGAAGGAAACATTACCATTATTAACGTCTATAAAGTATCAGAGCCCAGTCACTATCCATCTCGAAGCTACAGTCTCTGAAGTCCCCCCTGCTTTGTACTAAAAGTGCTCAAATGTACTTTTGAGTACAGAGTCGAGTGCATAAGCGTGATGAAGCTGAAAACTCAGATCCAGAAGGAAACATGACCATTTATCGCGTCTTTGAAGTATCAGAGCCCAGTCACTATCCATCTCGAAGCTACAGTCTCTGAAGTCCCCCTGCTTTGTACTAAAAGTGCTCAAATGTACTTTTGAGTACAGAGTCGAGTGCATAAGCGTGATGAAGCTGAAAACTCAGATCCAGAAGGAAACATTACCATTTATCGCGTCTTTGAAGTATCAGAGCCCAGTTATTATCCATCTCGAAGCTACGGTGTCTGAAGTCCCCCCTGCTTTGTACTAAAATTGCTCAAATGTACTTTTGAGTACAGAGTCGAGTGCATAAGCGTGATGAAGCTGAAAACTCAGATCCAGAAGGAAACATTACCATTTATTGCGTCTGTAAAGTATCAGAGCCCAGTTATTATCCATCTGGAAGCTACAGTCTCTGAAGTCCCCCCTGCTTTGTACTAAAAGTGCTCAAATGTACTTTTGAGTACAGAGTCGAGTGCATAAGCGTGATGAAGCTGAAAACTCAGATCCAGAAGGAAACATGACCATTTATCGCGTCTTTGAAGTATCAGAGCCCAGTCATTATCCATCTCGAAGCTACAGTCTCTGAAGTCCCCCCTGCTTTGTACTAAAAGTGCTCAAATGTACTTTTGAGTACACAGTCGAGTGCATAAGCGTGATGAAGCTGAAAACTCAGATCCAGAAGGAAACATTATTATTATTAACCTCTATAAAGTATCAGAGCCCAGTCATTATCCATCTCGAAGCTACAGTCTCTGAAGTCCCCCCTGCTTTGTACTAAAAGTGCTCAAATGTACTTTTGAGTACAGAGTCGAGTGCATAAGCGTGATGAAGCTGAAAACTCAGATCCAGAAGGAAACATGACCATTTATCGCGTCTTTGAAGTATCAGAGCCCAGTCACTATCCATCTCGAAGCTACAGTCTCTGAAGTCCCCCTGCTTTGTACTAAAAGTGCTCAAATGTACTTTTGAGTACAGAGTCGAGTGCATAAGCGTGATGAAGCTGAAAACTCAGATCCAGAAGGAAACATTACCATTTATCGCGTCTTTGAAGTATCAGAGCCCAGTTATTATCCATCTCGAAGCTACGGTGTCTGAAGTCCCCCCTGCTTTGTACTAAAATTGCTCAAATGTACTTTTGAGTACAGAGTCGAGTGCATAAGCGTGATGAAGCTGAAAACTCAGATCCAGAAGGAAACATTACCATTTATTGCGTCTGTAAAGTATCAGAGCCCAGTTATTATCCATCTGGAAGCTACAGTCTCTGAAGTCCCCCCTGCTTTGTACTAAAAGTGCTCAAATGTACTTTTGAGTACAGAGTCGAGTGCATAAGCGTGATGAAGCTGAAAACTCAGATCCAGAAGGAAACATGACCATTTATCGCGTCTTTGAAGTATCAGAGCCCAGTCATTATCCATCTCGAAGCTACAGTCTCTGAAGTCCCCCCTGCTTTGTACTAAAAGTGCTCAAATGTACTTTTGAGTACACAGTCGAGTGCATAAGCGTGATGAAGCTGAAAACTCAGATCCAGAAGGAAACATTATTATTATTAACCTCTATAAAGTATCAGAGCCCAGTCATTATCCATCTCGAAGCTACAGTCTCTGAAGTCCCCCCTGCTTTGTACTAAAAGTGCTCAAATGTACTTTTGAGTACAGAGTCGAGTGCATAAGCGTGATGAAGCTGAAAACTCAGATCCAGAAGGAAACATTACCATTATTAACGTCTATAAAGTATCAGAGCCCAGTCACTATCCATCTCGAAGCTACAGTCTCTGAAGTCCCCCCTGCTTTGTACTAAAAGTGCTCAAATGTACTTTTGAGTACAGAGTCGAGTGCATAAGCGTGATGAAGCTGAAAACTCAGATCCAGAAGGAAACATTACCATTTATCGCGTCTTTGAAGTATCAAAGCCCAGTCACTATCTATCTCGAAGCTACAGTCTCTGAAGTCCCCCCTGCTTTGTACTAAAAGTGCTCATAAGTACTTTTGAATAGTAAGCAACTTTTCGGGCCGGATGTAACTTATAACTGGAAGAAAAATGAATTTTTTGCTTGTGTGTTTTAATTATATTTTTTAAGGCTTGTTTGATTTTCTTGCTTTGCTACCCTCCTCTTTTTTCAACCAGGCTTTGGACTGGCTTCGGCAGAGTTTTTCACAAAGTTTTTTCTTATGACTTTTAAGTGGGGAGGCAAGAAATTTGTGTTTTTTACAGTTCATGTGTTGCAATTGGTTTCGTCTACTAAATAGTTCCATATGAAGGTTCGTGCTCTGTTCATAAATTCACTAGATGAAGGAAAGCACAAAGCCCTGAACTCATTATCACTTGAAGTGATTAGCACTTTCGCGTACAAGCATACAAAAACTCCGCAATTATGACCGTCAGCTTGAATCGACCTAAGCATAGAATGCCTCCTGTACTTTCCTAGAAGTGATGGAAAGCGTCTTTGTACTTCAGTCTTGTTGATGAAAGCCTGCCAAGACTTGATGTATCGAGTGATCATTACGACATCCCTAATTAGTTTAGTATCTAAGACAGCAAAGTTTTTTCTGCGCAATATCAATACAGACTAGATGAAAGTGGTGGTTCTCCAAAATTGGGCAGATTAAGCGCTTGCAAGTGGCTGCAGCTGATGTCTCCAGCATTGTCAGGGCATCGTTTGAATCCTCGTTTTGAATGCAGTTGAAGAAGCTGGATGGCAAGTGACCAACTTCGCGATCACCGTTGCTTACGCATAGAAGATGTATGAATGCGTTGACGATTCCGATGGATAGCCATTTTCCTGGCGCCAGTGAATCTTTGTCATACATGCTCAAGAAATCTCCAGCTCGTGTGTACCAGACAGTTGAACTGTGTTCGTCTTGAGTGTCTGGCGAGCTGGCTTTCTGACTGGTGCAATTGTACTTTGGAATAGTTTTTTGTCGCTTGTATTTCGAGCGTCCATTCGACTCTCGCTTTTTCCACTCTTCCTGACAGGATGAAATGTCCTCGGCTTTTCTTTTTCGTCCGGATAATGTTGCCTTGCCACATCGGCTGAATACATTAAACGCAGCTACTCTTAAATTCAAGTAATTTAGCTGTTTTTTGACAAAACACGATATGCGTACTCTAGATGATTTTCCAAACTTTTTTTTACGTGATTTTACATCAGCAAAGTAAGATTCTACATAGGCATTTGAAAACCAGCTCTTTGTTTTATTAAAATTTTTGAAGGTTGCTACAAAATGGCAAAAAAGAGGGGCCAAACTGCACCAGTTTTTAAGCAAATAGATCAGTAGCTGTGGCGAGTAATATTTGTCTAAAGGCTTGCTTGGTGGCTCAGAGGTTTCAATCATTTTTTGCCTTGTCAGTAAAAGATTAAAGTAAGGTGAGTTTTCTCTGAGGGATTTCATTTTTTGAGCATTCGCCTTGTCGATATCATAAGGTTTTGGCTTGGCTGCTTTTTGCTCTGGGTCAAGCGAGCTGTCTGCCACTGTGTGTGCTGTATCCCAACTGTTAATTCGGTTTAGCAGCTCGTGAGGATTACGATGTCCTAAAAATGTTTCTACTATTATATTCAAAGTGAACTCAAAGGCCTCAAACGTCTCCTGATGAATTAGTAGTACAAATGCGTTAATAAAAAGTTCCCGAACAGCTTTTTCGACTGTCCCTTTTTTAATTCCTCGAGCAAATGCATGAATGACGTGATTCGTGCAGACAAAAGGAATTGTATATTCGATCGATTTTCCACTTTGAATTGATTCAAACGAATCTGAGAGGTACCTCTCTAAGCTGCTTCCAAATGATTGACACACTGAATGCAACATCGCCCAAGAAAAGTCGGTGACAATTACAGCAGGCATGTACTCGTGCGACATTATTGTGCTAGAGACAAGCGTGCCTAGATCAGCTCGCACAGAAAACAGAAAATTCTGAATGGATTTCGTTTTGTGTTCGCTGGTGATCATCTCCGCAACGGGAACACTGCGTGTCTCCCCATTGACAGAGGACAGTACCAAGGAGTAGAGCATTATCTTTTTACCAAGTCCATTGATCTTTTTAAAAATGCCACCAGTGGCGTCTAAATGTAATACACATTGAGGGCTACTTATAATTAATTGAAGTTGCTTCTCAAGGTACAAGTAGACGTGAAAAGGACGACGTGATGTTGCCTGAATGTAACCGAGTACATATTTGCTATCAGTGTCGCTTTCTTGAGAAAATTGCTGCATAATGGACAATTCAACCTCCACGTTGTTGTGAATGCGCTCTTCAGCAGCTGTTAGTCGCTTGGAATTGACGCGCCTAATGGCATCCAAGTTTTTTGCATGGGCGAAGTTATTCTCTTCTCTCTCTCTTTCAGTCATTTCGGAGAGCAGCTTATCATGAACATTAGAAGGCCCATCCGACTCCAGCAGCTTAGAAATAATCGCTGCCTCTGCAGGTGTCATCCTTGACATTGTTGCATCTTGGTGACTTTTTCTACCGAAGACAGTTACTTTGACTTCTAAGGGTTGAGCTGGAGTGGGTACATTAGAAACCCTGAAGTCATGAATGACTTCGCAGTCAGCATGCTGACAAAGAGCTATCTGCTTTAGAAAATATTTTGGTCTTCGGGCTCCTGCAGATGGTAAATTTATGTAGCGATTTTTGAATTTAAGAACGCAGTACTTGCCTGTTCATTTTCTGAACAATATTTTCGATACTGCTCCCTCAATGTTGTTAACCACCATAAAGATGCACCTTTGGTTAGAGTAACAAAGCTTTGTTGACTTCGCCTTATTTCCATTTCCTTCTCCCAAACATCCGAAGATATTTGAAAGCTAAACGTCAAATTCTGACAATCTTCAGAGGAGCATGGATTTATTTCATCACAGACACTTCCATCATTATCATCAATACTTTTCGAATTAAAAGTTCCACCATCACCACTCTCGGCATCACCACTCTCCTCATCACCACTCTCCTCATCACCACTCTCAGCATCACCACTCTCCTCATCAACACTCTCCTCATCAACACTCTGAGCATCACAACTCTCAGTATCACCACTCTCCTCATTAACACTCTCCTCATCACCACTCTCAGCATCACCACTCTCCTCATCAACACTCTCCTCATCAACACTCTCAGCATCACAACTCTCAGCATCACCACTCTCCTCATCAACACTCTCCTCATCACCACTCTCAGCATCACCACTCTCCTCATCACCACTCTCAGCATCACCACTCTCCTCATCTTCACTCTCAGCATCACAACTCTCAGTATCACCACTCTCCTCATCAACACTCTCCTCATCACCACTCTCAGCATCACCAATCTCCTCATCAACACTCTCAGCATCACCACTCTCCTCATCACCACACTCAGCAACCCTAGCCCTAGCAGAACTCACATCCTCAACACGAGAACTCACAGCCCTAGCAGAACTCACAGCCCTAGCAGAACTCACAGCCCTAGCAGAACTCACAGCCCTAGCAGAACGCACAGCCCTAGCAGAACTCACATCCCCAACACGAGAACTCACAGCCATAGCAGAACTCACAGCCCTAGCAGAACTCACAGCCCTAGCAGAACTCACATCCCCAACACGAGAACCCACAGCCCTGGCAGAACTCACAGCCCTAGCAGAACTCACAGCCCTAGCAGAACTCACAGCCCTAGCAGAACTCACATCCCCAACACGAGAACTCACAGCCCTAGCAGAACTCACAGCCCTAGCAGAACTCACATCCCCAACACGAGAACTCACAGCCATAGCAGAACTCACAGCCCTAGCAGAACTCACAGCCCTAGCAGAACTCACATCCCCAACACGAGAACCCACAGCCCTGGCAGAACTCACAGCCCTAGCAGAACTCACAGCCCTAGCAGAACTCACAGCCCTAGCAGAACTCACATCCCCAACACGAGAACTCACAGCCCTAGCAGAACTCACAGCCCTAGCAAAACTCACAGCCCTAGCAGAACTCAGAGCCCTAGCAGAACTCACAGCCCTAGCAGAACTCACAGCCCTAGCAGAACTCACAGCCCTAGCAGAACTCACAGCCCTCGCAGAACCCACAGCCCTCACACGAGCCCGTAACTTCCCTTTAATTTTTCTTTGGTAGAAAAGCCATACAACTCGTCGATTTTCTAGGCTATTTTTGGCAGAGATTTTTGCGAGAATTTGTGCGCAGGCACTATAAGGGCAGCGAAATGAGCTTGAAAGGCATCGCTGTACTCCTTAAAAAGATCAAGTGACAAATCACGAAATGAAATTCGCCGATTGTGCGTTCCTTGACAAGGCAAGAACAGTGCGATCAATAGCAGAAAGCGAATTAGAGCGGCCATGGCAAGACGTGAGAAAATAAAAATTTTGTCAACAGATATTTGTTACAAATATATATCTGACATCCGACTCATAGGAGAATGGGTGTTGCTCCCATTGAATTAGAGCTCATTGGGCGCTTTAGATCCAAGTCCCCATTCTGAAGAGCGAATCAGAATCGAAGCTTCTTCTGTGTGATTTAAAAATGGGCCGAAGCTTTTTGAAATCTTTAGCCTTTGGTTTTAGCGCTGAGTCAGCCTTTTAATTGACTAAAATACACTGGTTGGGAGCTGCGGAGAAGCACGTTGGCGCTTTCAGTCATACGCTCGTATTTAAGATCATTTAGATAAATACTTATGCTTATCCTTTGCGCACGCAATGAAAACTTTAACCACAAAGACTATTTTTAATAATGCTCAAGAATATTATTCAAAGCAACTTGAATTCTTAAATAAAACGCGACCTACTGATTGTTATGAAAGTCACGACATAGAGACACATTAAAGGGATTAAAACATTGAGTGGGGGTTGCGCTTGTGTTTCATGTACGCACGTTGTCTCTTTGCTTTCACCCTTCAGTGGGCATGTGCTCAGCTTTGACTATTACGTAATAAATAACTTATTAATCGCATGTCCATTTATTTATCCAACTTGCTATAAATCGTCCATCATACTTTGTATCTCACAAATACATTCTCTAATTTTACAAGAGCTTTAAAAGGCCTAAACCATTAAACAACCTTCGCCGCATCTTTGAAAAAACAGCCGCAAATTGACCGCCAAGTACATTTGAGCACTTTTAGTACAAAGCAGGGGGGACTTCAGAGACTGTAGCTTCGAGATGGATAATAACTGGGCTCTGATACTTCAAAGACGCGATAAATGGTAATGTTTCCTTCTGGATCTGAGTTTTCAGCTTCATCACGCTTATGCACTCGACTCTGTACTCAAAAGTACATTTGAGCACTTTTAGTACAAAGCAGGGGGGACTTCAGAGACTGTAGCTTCGAGATGGATAATGACTGGGCTCTGATACTTCAAAGACGCGATAAATGGTAATGTTTCCTTCTGGATTTGAGTTTTCAGCTTCATCACGCTTATGCACTCGACTCTGTACTCAAAAGTACATTTGAGCACTTTTAGTACAAAGCAGGGGGGACTTCAGAGACTGTAGCTTCGAGATGGATAATGACTGGGCTCTGATACTTCAAAGACGCGATAAATGGTCATGTTTCCTTCTGGATCTGAGTTTTCAGCTTCATCACGCTTATGCACTCGACTCTGTACTCAAAAGTACATTTGAGCACTTTACCACAAAAAAGGTGTACATGAGATTTCTTTTTAGATTTGGAGATGGTAGAATATATTTGGCCCCGGGAAGTTTAATGTTGATAGTAGGTAATTGCCTTAATGCTTGTTTTTTGTTAAAAATAATTTTTTGTTTATTTGAATTTTTAAGAAATTTACATTATGTGGACGGATTTTTGTAACGTTCTTCACGGTACTTTAGTTTTGAATTGGAAATAAATATTTTTTCAGTAGCAGAAATCAGTGAAGGATTATAGAAATATTTCAGTGGAATGATTTTGGTATTGTTTTATTTGTTATTTGGCAGATTTTTTTCTGGTACTGGTACTGGTACTGGTTCTGGTACTGGAAGTATAGACGTGTTTCATAGTTATTTTTTTGAAACTAATATCGAACGGCCGATTTTTCATTTGTTATAACAAGTACTCTCGGTTTTAAAAAAGCCCCTACTGTCACTACTGTCATAAGCCTAAAGATAGCTTTTCGAGCAGCAGTAGTAGTCAAGGTTTAACAGGCAAACAACCTGTTAAACCTACGTGATTTTGTTTATTTTAGTCTTTGAGATATAAGCTTAACAATGAAAATAGTAATAAAAAGCAATAATGAAAACAATTTATTCCGCTTCGATAGTCGCGGTAAATTGCCGCGATTAGAGTTTAACGACGATTAAAAATTGAATATTAAATAATATTAGAGTGACTTAAGTAACGAAATGCATATTGCAGAATACGACAACCTTAGGAGCTACATGTAGAGATATATTTGCGTAAGGAATGTAATTATTTAATAGTGATGAATCCTGGATTAGTCAACCCAGAATCTTTTCGTTCTCCTGCTCCTTGTGCTCCATCGCTATGTGTACCCCAGCCTGTATCAGTCCTTGCTAATCATGCTACAGCTGTTTTACCGAGTAATGGGATTGATGTGACTCGACCCAATGGTTGAGTCGCTGCTGCCTGAGCTAAGCCTCGAAGGACAACAGGCCTTGCCTTCTCGCTTGACCCGCCCCGAAATGATGTACTGGTAGCTTGGATGTGACGGAGCGGCTAAGGTCCTAAAGTACAAATATCTGGCCCAAGGAGTTTTCTAAGGTAATCCCGGGGTGCGAACCCGAGACCTGCCACCAGCCACCTGCGGAAATAGGCTCCTAAAACTACCCCCTGACGAGACGGGGCTCCCGGACGATGGGCCGTCAGCCAGTTTAGGGCGTCAGATAAAGTACATTAGCCGATAAAAGGGACTCTGCACAGGGCATAACGATGGGCTGGCGAGCTCTAACAAGGACTTTTCTAGGGGTGCAGGGGGCCTCTTTCGAGGTGATTTGCGGAGGGAGTTGGATTGAGGTGCTACACCTGCTGAATAACCTGGGGCGGGCTGCTCCATGCTAAAAGTACGTTACTAATCTTGGGGGTTTTATCCCATGTAGAGGTTCGTGGGGCGCCTGGCATGATTAGATGAGGGACTCTATCAGCCTCAGTCTGTGCACGGCTTTTAGGAGGTTTTTATGCTTACATTGACTATTCTAACAGGCCTGGAGGCGCGCTATCTATGATCCTAAGCGCCTCAGGCTTCACATTAAAGTACATTAGCGGCTTCCAATCTCCATGTGGCTCCCCACAGCGGCGCACTAGCTATCTAAGCCAGCTGCGGCATGGCTCAAATGAGCAAAGAAAAGCTAATAAAAAGGGGAATCAACTGCAGTTTACACACACTCAACGGCTCTGAACTGGCTCCTACCAGGTCGGCGGAATTATTATATTAAAGACCCTAAACTGAATCTGACAGGAAAAACTCGCGCACTAGGGACCCAAAGCAAAGCAGCAGAAACAAAACAAGGGGGTCACTTACCAGCCGCTCAGCTCAGCTGCAGTCAGGGTCAGGTCAGGCGTGTCGCTGTCGGTCAGGCCGGGGTCGCTGCTTCGCCGGATGCCGGGATGCCAGACGTCGTCACTGGGGCTGTCGCTGTAGTTGCTGCTGGGCCGGAGATACCTCGACGACTCAGCGGGGGCCGGGACAATCGCAACTGGGGAGTGAACTTCCTCAACCCAGAAGGGGAACGTCGGAATGTCGCGTCGACGGTGAAGGGGGCTGACCGGGAGATACCTCGACCGGACAGGGGCCAGTCGGGAGGACAGGGGTTGCTCCTGGAGATACCTCGACAGGGAGACAGGGATGTCACTAGAGCCCGAAAGGTTGGAGTTTTCGGGGCCAAAAACCGCTCGCTTATATAGTGTGAATATCACGCGTCACGCGCGTGAACCGTGATGCTGACGCCACCTGACCCGACCTTGACCCGCAGCTTCGCTCCAATTGGCTGGAAAGTGGTACATGTCAGGGGTAAACCATGAGTCAGCGATGACTCATGGGGTGGGTGGTGATGACGCAACAAGCTCATTAATTATGATTATCGTTAATATTGGTCGCAGAAAAATGAGAGTTATACGGTTGGAAAGCGGATGACGCGCTGATTCTGAAATCCTAAAAATATTGGAGGTCCCTAAAGTACCGGAGGAATAATCTCCAAGTACGCACTTAATGAACTGAGTACGTTCCGCTCCAGTGAACCCGAACAATAGAGCGGAGGGGGGTGGGCGTCAAGGTCACCCGTGGTTGCGCAACCCAGGGGTAGAACAATGAGTCACCCGATGAGTCATCCTCATTACAGTAAAACAGGCTGTAGCACGCCTAGCAGGGACTGTTACAAGCTGGGGCACGCACAGCGATGGAGCACTAAGGTCAGGGATTGCGAAAAGATTCTGGGTGGCCAAGCCAGGATTCATCAGGATGACTAATCGGGTGAATCATCGTTGGACCCGTGGGTTGCACAACCACGGGTGATCTTCAAAACCCACCCCTCCTCCGCTCTATTGTTTGGGTTCACTTATGCGAAACGAACTTGGGGTTGTTAGCAACTTGGTACTTGGAGAATTCCTCGTATATTTTTTCGATTTAGTAATCAACGCGTCATCCTCTTTTCAACTGTGTAATCCATATTTTTCTATGATCATTAGTAACGAAATTCATAATTAATGAGCTTGTTGCGTCATTACCACCCACCCCATAAGTCATCAATGACTTATGGTTTACCCCGCCCTGACTTAAGGTCCTGAACCCATCTTTAGGACAGGGCGGGTGACGTCAGCCTCACGAATCAGCCGCGTGACGCGTGATATCGGCACTATTTGAGGAAGCCGATTTTTCCCCCGAATTCTCCAACCTTTCGTCCCAGACAAACGATTTTACACAGTTTCAGTTAGTTGCTAGGCTCCTCTCTGTACCACGCAGGGTGAGTAATTCGAAGCCTTGTTTTAGCACTGGTTGCGTTAGATGAAAACCTAGGGGTTAGAGTTGGCCTTTATTAACCGTTCAACTGGTCAGTCGAGCTCGGATCAAAATCAGTCTTCCGGTCGTCCCGTTGCCATGAAGGGAGGAGCGCGCTGAGGTTGTTGAGCCAAGGCAATTCCGTGTCCGTCCCGAGGTTTAACCGAAAGTTCTCCCGGGGCCTCCATCTAGCTCCGTCGCCCTTTGCCTCGGCCGCTTCTCATTGTACGGCTCGCCGCCTAGGTCCAGTATCTGCAATGCAAAGTCTCTCTGGGTGGGGCGGTATGAGATTAGCTCGTAATTTGTGATGCTGCTTTGTGTTAGTTTCCGCCGTCTGCGTCTGGGTGCTGCCGCGCTCCCGCCTTTGTCTGCGTGCCTTTCTATTCTTTAATCCTGAATCAGCCAAGCTAGTCTGTCTAAAGTTTTTTAATTATCTTTTAACTATTTATCGACATTCTATTCCTTATAACGCCTGTTATCCGAAATCCGATGCGGCACGGCCCGAGGCTGACAAACGAGCGACGTGTCTGACCCTGACCTGACTGCGGCCTAACTTCGAGCGGCTGGTGAGTTTCCCTTGCTTGTTTTTATTGCTGCTTTTTGAGTTGTCTTTAGCGCGCGCAGCTCTCTGTCGATCTAGGGTTTAATGTTGCAATATAATAATCTGCTTTAATGTACTTTAATGTACTGCTGCAGTATAATAATGTACTTTAATGTGCTTTAGGCGCTTTAGGCCATAGATAGCGCGCCTCCAGGCCTGTTAGATTAGGTAATGTAATCATAAAAACCCTCTAAAAGCCATGCAAAGACTGGGGCTGATAAGAGTCTCTCATTTAACCATGCCATGCGCCCCGTGAACCCCTACATTGGATAAAACCCCACAGATTAGTGACGTACTTTTAGCATGGAGCAGCCCGCCCAGGCTCGCCAGCAGGCATAGCCCCTCAATCTCAACTCCACCGCAAATCAACTCAAAATAGGCCCCCCTGCACCCCCATCAAAGTGCTTGTTAGAGCTCATCAGCCCATCGTTATGCCCTGTGCAGAGCCCTTAATTATCGGCTATTGTACTTTATCTGAAGCCCTAAACTACGCTCGTAGCTGGGTCGATGAATTTTGCCAGCAGGATATTTGCTAGCCGAACTTTGCCAGCCGAACTTCGCGAGCAGAAATTTTGCTAGTCACGACTTACACTGTACACTATTGTATAGCGCTCAGAATCGGTGTGACCATGTGCAAAACAACAAACTAGCTTACCTTCTATCCGGTCTATCCAACAACAACAACAACAACAACAAAAACGCAACCCGCCGATCACAAGTGACCAGAGAGGGGGGAAGCGTCAGATCGCGCGGCGCAGCGCTTGCGCCCTAACAAAAGCGGCTCCACCCGCCTGGTCGGGAGCCCCCGCGTCCATAACAATCAGGTCATTATAAGTTATAGTGCGCGCCTGTCCGCGTCTGCGAGGTCCCTGCAGCGTCAGCAGGAGGACGTCCTGCAGCGGCTCTGGGCAGTACGCCTCGGCGCGTATCACATGCCCGGCCAGCTGCAATCGTCGCTGGCGAAGCAGGACAGAAGGCCTCGTCAGACGCGCTCGCGTGTACAGGGCGTCAGTCCTCTCGGTTCCTGGGCCGCTGCAGACGCCGAACGCCGCGCGCAGCAGAGCCGCATACGCAGCATCCAGCTGCCTCTCGAGAGCCTGCGACAGCGTCCAGGTCTCAGCGTTGTACAACAGCACGGTCTCAATGACCGCTTAAAACAGCTGAGCCCTGGTGCCGTCCGGCAAGGCCTCCGAAAGCAGCACCGTCCGCACGGAGCGAAAAGCGGCCCAGGCCAGTCCGCGTCTTCTTGCGATATCGTCCGCGATGTCGGGCACGAGGCCGCCGAGGTAGACGTAGCTCTGGCACCGCGGGAGCAGAGTCCGGCGTCCAGCTGCGTCTTGGCACGTGATTTCGGCAGGCAGTTCGGCAGGCACAGTGAAGACCTCCGTCTTCTGTGCGTTGACCACGAGGCCAACCTTCGCTGCCGCCGCCGTCAGGCCGTCAAGCAGCTGTTGGGCGCCTTCGGCCGTCGTCGAGAGCAGGGCTAGGTCTTCCGCGTAGCCCAGCAGGCCAAGTCGCTTCTCGGGGTGCCGTCGGCTCGTGCGCCTGCACAGGAGGAAGCCGTCATCCGAGGTCGGCAGGCCGGTTCTCAGCACCCAGTCCAGCACCAGCACAAACAGAAACGGCGCCAGCGTGTCACCCTGCAGCACTCCGGAGGACGTGCTGAAAAGGTCCGACAGGCCGTCTGGCGTCACGACCGCAGCGGTCGTATCCTGGTATGTGGCCATAACGGCAGAGACCAGTTGCTGCGGGACGTTGTAGGCACGGAGCACGAGAGGCAGCGCGCCGCGAGCCACCGAGTCGAAAGCCTTGCGAAAATCGACGAAGATAACCACAAGAGTTGACTGGCGGACGCACGCTTCCTCGATGATGCGGCGGAGGGCCAGAATCTGCGTCACAGTGCCGCGGTGGGGCCGGAAGCCGTTCTGCTCAGGGCGCAGAAACGGGTCCAGCACCGGCTGCAGGCGTGCTAGCAGCACCCTGTTAAAAAGCTTCGCGGCGCAGGACATGAGCGAAATCCCGCGATGCTCCTCCTTCCGGGTGGTGCCCGGCTTCTTCGGGATCCCGACGATATGCGCGGTAGTCCACTCTGGGGGCGCGACACCTCCTTCGAGGACGCTGTTCATCACTCGAGCCACCTCAACAGCGACTCCTGGGACTCGCAGGGCTTCCACGGGTACCTCGTCCGGGCCAGGGGCTCGGCCTCCTGGCGTCTTGCGGGCGAACTGCACGTCGGTGCTGGTGACTGGTTGGACGTTAAAATCCTCCTGCTTCGGAAGCGCGACATCGGGCGGTAGCGGCATCTCTTCAGGCAAAGGCGGTGGCGGCGCGTTGACGATGGCGGCGAAGAAATCGCGTAGCTCGTTTCTGCGCGCTTCTGCAGTGTCGCCAGCCAGGTTCAGCGCTGCCTTCTGCTTGCGTCCGGTGAGGGCGATGATGACAGGCCAGACGATCCTGTTCTTCCGATCTGGCCCGGCGGTCGTGTCGGCGCGGATAGCGTCATCGACGGTGGCCTGTTGGCGCTTCATGTAGGTATTTGCCAGGGCCTCTTCGGCTTCAGTCGTAGGCCGACAAGCGCGTCGCAACCTCTCAACCCTCCGCCTTGCCTCTCTCACCTCCGGGTCGCTTGACCAAACCGGAAGGTTCTTTGACGCAGGCTGCATCAGGGGCAGAGTTTTCTTTGCGGCTTCTGCGACCGCCGCGCTAATCCTCGCGTACTCGGCCGGCTTTTCTCGACCCAGGGCGGTAGCAAAAGCGTAAGCGAAACGGCCGCGAGTAGCGGGCTCATTTATTGCTCGGAAATAGCGTCGTGGTGGCCTCTTAGGTGGCCTGTAGAGCGGATCTGAAAGGCGCAGGTCGCAGTAGAGTAGGCGGTGGTCGGACCGAACGGCGAGCGGCGCCATCGGGTCGCAATTGGTCACCCGGCTGCGCTCGCGAAATCGAACCAGCACGTGATCGAGCTGCGCGAAACGGGTCGTGGCAAATCGGCCCCGCGCGTTCCGCCTCCTCCGCTTGCACCCAGCGAAGGTCGCCAGCCTGTTCGGCGGCTTGCAGAAACGCGTGTTAGCCGACACTAGGTCGAGCCTCGTCATCAGGTCCGTGATCGCGGCGGTGTTGGCGTTCTGGCGTGGCGTCACAAAGGGTGAACTCTGGGTCTTCAGCACAACGGCATTGAGGTCGCCTAACACCATCAGAGTGTCGCGCTCCGCAACCATCTCAAGTTGTCCGGCCAGGAATTCAAAGAATTCCTGTGCTTCCTGCTGATGGGCGGCCGTGGGTGCGTACGCACAGAAAAACCGCGCATTTCGGCCTCGCAGTCTCACATCCACGCGCAGCAGTCGGGGAGACACGCTCACACAGCAGACACTCTGCTTCAGCCGTGGCCCAACTAGTGCGCCGACTCCTCCACGTCCTTGGCTGTCAGCAGACGTGAAATAAAGCATCCAGCCAGCTCCCAGATCCTCGTGTTGCAGGCCCGGTTCCCCGACAATCGACACTTCCTGCAGCATGACGAGGTCGAGTTGCAGGTCAGATGCCAGTTGCGCGAGTAAACCCCGTCTCCAGGCGGGTTTCAGCGTGCGGCAGTTGAAGGTCGCTAGCCGCAGCGTGCGATCTCGTACGGCGCCGCGATGACCTGCGGCTTGGGCCCGATCGAGTTGGGCCTCTCGGTCCCCGGCGCCACCCGGCGGATCCGTGGGCGAGTCCACTGGCGAGGGTGGGGCGCGGCTGGCGGCACGGCGCAGGCGGCCTCGTTGCCGTCCGCGCTTGTTCCGCTCACGCCGCCGTTCTAGTCGGCGACGTTGGCTGCGCATGCCCCGCCGAGTCTTGGCCCTGCCACCTTCAGCAGCCGCAGCACCATGGCGCTGCTCTCCGTGAAAACCTGGGCAAGCGCTGGACAGTTCAGCGTCACCCGGAGGCGGCGGCATATTTGCACAGGTGTGCAAATATAAATTCACTGCAAATATAAATTCACTGCAAATATAAATTCACTGCAAATATAAATTCACTGCAAATATAAATTCACTGCAAATATAAATTCACTGCAAATATAAATTCACTGCAAATATAAATTCACTGCAAATATAAATTCACTGCAAATATAAATTCACTGCAAATATAAAATCACTGCAAATATAAATTCACTGCAAATATAAATTCACTGCAAATATAAATTCACTTATAAATCCAGATAGACTAACTATTCTTCATTTGTCTATAAGTCTTAATTAAGTAATTTTCATTCATTAATTAATTCATTCATTCATTGATTCCTTCATAATTACTTTTGTTTGAATTTTTTATTTTATTAATTGGGCTGAATTGATTGAAAAATTTGGCAATTTTGAGGCCTCAGGGTATCCTGCAATTGGCGCACCGTGGCTATCACTATCACTGGACAATATCTCAAAATTGTCCTCATCAGGTTACTGCAGCTTGTTTTGGTCGATTTGAGTTGATGTGCAATAACGCCTATAACAGCACATTGCTTCTTTATTGATACGAGCGTATTATTGATATCGATTCTTCATAGCTATTGTATTATATTCATTGTAAATTCCTGCTAGCAAAGTTCGGCTAGCAAAATCTTCGCTAGCAAAGTTCCAGCAAAGTTCGGCTAGCAAAGTTCGGCTGGCAAATTTCCTGCTAGCGAAATTCGTGCACCCAAAATAGCTGACGGCCCAACGCCAGGGAGTCCCGTCTCATCAGGAGGTACTTTAGGACCTTAGCCGCTCAGTCACATCCAAGCTACCAATTCATCATTTCGGGGCGGGTCTAGCGAGAAGGCAAGGCCTGTTGTCCTTAGAGGTTTAGCTCAGGAAACAGTGACTTAACCGGTGGGTCGAGTCACAATACGTATAAACATAACTAATTGTGTAACAAAGCTTAAAAATGCAGCGAATTTTTCCGATTAATGATTTCGTGCTGTTCGTTTGCTCGATACCTCCTCGGAAATGGCCAATAAAAACTCTTACAGTGACCTTTTAGTAAACGAGTGCACCAAAAATGTTATACACAAATACACATTTTTCATAGAATAAGGCTTCTTTTTGTACAGTATTGTAATCTTATCATCTTTATTGAAAAAAGATTTTACCAAAAATTTCATTAATTTAAACAAAAACTCCTTTTAGAGACCAATAATAGGAATTGTGACAACAAGAGTACAGAAACCGTCCTAAGCTCAAAAAATAAATAAGAATTGCATGTTTTAGAACTTGTTGCTTTTCGCGAAAAAATAATCTTTCAGAGTTACAGTTGCAAGCGGAATAAAAATTTGTTGCTCGTAATTCTTACAGCGATCACTCAATAAACGACGCTGAATTTGACAAAGTCGGCGTTCATCTCGATTGCCTGCTCCACCTGAGCGTCAGTGAACAGCAACAAGCGGCAGAGTTTCAGCTGGCTGTTGTACAACACGTGCCTGCTGCTCCTAGAATTGAAAGCGGCCATGACGCAGGCGACTTCGGTGCTCACACTGGTCAGATCGGTGAAGCAGTACTCAGTGCTGGCATGATACCTGGTTTGTTTGAAATTTTCCATGCGCCAGTTTGATGGTAATTCGGCGGAGGCATTCAAAACAAATTCGCAAGCAAATCCTCGTCGAAGGAAGCAGGGATTGTTGCCAATTTTTCCAGGCGTTCCATGCTGCAGAACGCAGTTTTCATCGGTGCCTTGATTCGGTTCCGTACTGCTCCATAATGAGTTGTTAAGGGGCAGGATACCGTTTCCATTGATCCTTTGCCATCCCGACCTGCCAGAGTCATTTTCCTCTCCCAGGTCGCTAACTCCAAGCCAAATAAGTTTACTTGTATTGAAACTCGGCATGCTTCCAATCAGAATCAACGAGCTGTACGAGTTGAGCAACTCTCCACCAATGGCGGCGCACTGTCGATTGGCTTCGCACCAGTTGAAGCTTTGATTCGTATTAACGAACACGCATTTGCCAGCTTCAATTTTGAAAGGACTTGGACATTCATCAGACCATACTGCAGCTGGGAGAGCTTGGACACAAATGACGAATAGGAGTAAAATTTTCTGCATTTTTCTGGAATTAGTTTGCTTGAATTTTGGCATTCATTTTGGCTTTAGTTTTATAGATGCATTAATTAGTGGCGAGAGCTAGGCATTTTTGTTCTACACATCTTCTTGTGTCACGCCATCCGTTGAGTCTCTCCAACTATAAGCACATGTGGTGGTCCAAAAAGCAGAGTTTTCCGTGTGTCAAAATGAGGTGAATGGTTTTAAGCTTAAATTTTTTATGAACAGAAAAAAACTGTTTTTGTAAATAGCTTGCGTGAAAAACGTAATTTTGAGGTATTAGTTGCATACCCGCCTACAGTTACATAGCTACACGCATGTTAGTTGCAAAGCGAGCCCAGCATCAATAAAGGCATTGGATGGCGTGTCTGAGTTGTGAATAGAGAATGTGGAGAGGCACGATAGGGTTGGCATGAGGTAGCAAAATCTTGTTTAGCGGACTCGCTCGCACTGACGCGTTCAGAATCTACAAATCTCATGTTTTATCTCTATTACTCTGAGTAGTCAGTCTCCGGAGTTTCACCATCCGCACACAGCCTCCGAGAGTCACCTGGACAAAAGCCCTTTAGTGTGTGAACCGTCGATCCCAATAGAAGCCCGTGCAGAGTCCCTAATTCGGCTACGATCTGTGTTGCTCTGCTAGCTAAAAATTCCCAATTCTCTACCTGGGCGGAGCTCTGGCTTAGATAGACCTGGAAGGTCATCCGTTGCGCCAGGTAATACAGAGTGATGGCAGCCTTTGGGCTCATGCTTTGACCCTTAAAGCAATCAAAGGCACCGTAGCTGCAGCAGGACAGACGTAGGACCTTGCCCTAAGGCCCCGACTACCATTATATCTTCCTCAGGGTTGGTTCGCACGGAACTGAAGGCCTGTGAGTGTTAGACCAGGTTCATAGGTGGCTCATAGTCATTTCCCCCGTGGTCATATTAACCCTATCTCTTCCCCTATGCTTAGATCATTTAATTGCAATTTTTTAACTAAATAATACTACTGTACAACTGAAATGCTTCTCCTTGATATGTGCATAGAATTTTCTCGCGATTGACCCTTGCAATATTAAAGTTTAAGGACTACAATTACGCGGACGTCATATTTATTCAGACATGTTTAGGCTGCGAAATTCGAGTGTACTACGAGTAAGTATAGGCCATAGACGTTTTCTTATGGGATTAAAGAAGGAAAGAAAACACTAACTGATCGACAAACCAAAACTATTTTTTTCAAGATTTTTAATTCACATTCCTTCACAGACGAGCCCACAGAGAAGTACTTGGCCAATGCGTTCAATGGCCGGCACCATACTGAAACAATTTTCTGTACTTGTTTTAACCATATTTCTTCTTCTGGTTTGTCTAGCTCCCAGAAAATCGGTTGCTATAGAAAAATATCTGCCTAAAAATATTCAGCTGAATAAAACTAATGGTGGTAAGAAAAGACATTTTTATGCCTAATTAATATGCTGAAATCTTCGATTCAGTTTTGTCAGGTTTTAATGCTCTCCAGAAGGCATAAAGATGGGATTCAAGTATCAACATAAGTGTTCTACGTTTCCAAGAAATCATACTCACATTCGGGAATACGTTTAGGGAGCTGAGAGATTTTGAATTTTGAGTGCTACATTAAAGTACAGCTTGATTTTAATTTTGTATTTCAGGCCAAGATTCCCTCAAGGAAGATGGAACAAACCGTGAGAAGTCCTCACCGCAATCAGCTAGCACAAAATCTGTCCCCAATCCAGCGATGAACTCGGCAATAATCTGTCAACGACTTGTCAAATCCATCCATCAGAAACTTCAAGTATTAGAAGAGCTACTAGAAAAACTTTACCTCGGTTCGAAGGACGAAATGCCACAAGTTGTTCCGCCATCAATGCTGACTCACTTTGACACCAAAAGCTGGAGCTTAGCCTCTCCATCTGGTCGGAAATTCACCGTCAATCAATTGCAATCAATCGCTAGTGAAACTGCTCTAATGACTGTTCCCGTGCCAAATGTGGCCCATTTTGTGCTGCTTCCAAGGGCTACAACAGAATTGGAAGATTATGGAAGAGACTTGCAGCTTTATGAACTGGTTTGTACAGGAGGATGTTTTTAACTTTTAAGTGTGAATGTTCCTACGAATTCAAACCCTTCCAGGTGTGCCTACTAAGCTGCGTTTGGATAATGCAACCTCGATTAATCTTCCTGTGGTTGCCAGCGGGAAATGTCACACCGGCTGGCAATAACTGGGACTACCTAAGGCGGAATCTTTCCAGCGTTGGCTGGTGGGAATCTCGAGTGGTGCTGGCGCGTCGCAACGGCATTCCAGATGTTCAACAGGCGACTGACAAACTTCTGTACGAGAAAATCAGAGTCTTGGAGCTAACCATCAAACTGGAAGCTGTGCTGACCTTCGGTGGAGTCGCTCTGTCCACTGATGCTTTGATTGTGAAACCATTAAATCAGCTGCGACGCTACTATTTTGTAATTGGACAGGTAAGACAATAAAAATGTTTTAAGTTTACTTTTATTAAATTGTTAATCATTATGGCAGCTCAATATAGAACGAACTACGAGTAATTTAAGGGTTAGATAGACTAGCTGACCAATTAACTCGGGACATTAGAGGGGTGGATAGACTAGCTGACCAATATTAACTCGGGACATTAGAGGGGTGGATAGACTAGCTGACCAATTAACTCGGGACATTAGAGGGGTGGATAGACTAGCTGACCAATTAACTCGGGACATTAGAGGGGTGGATAGACTAGCTGACCAATAAACTCGGGACATTAGAGGGGTGGATGGACTAGCTGACCAATTCACTAGGGACATTAGAGGGGTGGATAGACTAGCTGACCAATTAACTCGGGACATTAGAGGGGTGGATAGACTAGCTGGCCAATAAACTCGGGACATTAGAGGGGTGGATAGACTAGCTGACCAATAAACTCGGGACATTAGAGGGGTGGATAGACTAGCTGACCAATAAACTCGGGACATTAGAGGAGTGGATAGACTAGCTGACCAATAAACTCGGGACATTAGAAGGGTGGATAGACTAGCTGACCAATTAACTCGGGACATTAAAGGGGTGGATAGACTGGCTGACCAATAAACTCGGGACATTAGAGGGGTGGATAGACTGGCTGACCAATAAACTCGGGACATTAGAGGGGTGGATAGACTAGCTGACCAATATTAACTCGGGACATTAGAGGGGTGGATAGACTAGCTGACCAACAAAATCGGGACATTAGAGGGGTGAATAGACTAGCTGACCAATAAACTCGGGACATTAGAGGGTTGGATAGACTAGCTGACCAATTAACTCGGGACATTAGAGGGGTGGATAGACTAGCTGACCAATTAACTCGGGACATTAGAGGGGCGGATAGACTAGCTGACCAATTAACTCGGGACATTAGAGGGGTGGATAGACTAGCTGACCAATAAACTTGAGACGTTAGTGTGGTAGATCAATAAATTGACACTGTTGGTCAGACTATACTTGACCTGTAATGCTTTCGGACATTCCAAACCGTTTAAACGGAGCTTTTTAAGATAAAAATTTAGTTTAAAATGCTATTATCAATGTGCGAACCACTAATTCTCAGGATCACAGAAAGTATGGACTAAACGACGGCGTCTTTTTGGCCGCTCGCGGTAGCAAACTACTGTCAATTTGGCACGCTGCGCTTAGACGACTATCCATTAGTCTCCATGACAACCGAGCAAAGCAGAAGATTAACGAGGAACAATGGCGGAAAATAGAGATTCTACCGAGCATACTGTGCCACTGCATGCCTCGCCTCTGTCAAATTGAGTCGGTAAGCTTGTCTCGACCAAGTTGGAGTCGAAATGAGGTCGGTTGGATCTACAGAAAGTTCCAAAATCAGCGGTGGAATTGGCGCAAACTGAACTACGTTGTAAGACTGTGGCGCGGTGATGGCGTTGAGTATGGTGGCACTTTGTCCGATTGGTTGTTGGCCTCTCGCGATAAAGGAGCAACTGTCTCGTCTATCAGCTCAATGCTTGAGGATTTGTATCACTTTGTACTGCTGGGCGATGGACGGTAGATCAAAGCGGTTCATCAAACCAACCAATTTTTACTCTGACCGGCTCTTTATTTAGTTGATCAAAAAAGTTGACGACAGCATGGTTGCAATTCACCTCGCAATGGACCAACCTGAGTTGCAAGCATTTAACTCACTATAATCTCATATTCACTATGTGAATTGAAATGGTTTTTGTTTAAATTTTGGTTTACAATTGGCCAAAAAACACATTGGCAAAAGCAATTGAAAACAATGTTTTTAGTCCCAAATATTTTTACAGTTTTATTTTTAACAAACGCGAAAATTCCTGACAGTGGCGCAACCAGAATTTTGTGAAGGGGGGCGGACCCTATGAGTTCGGTTCGAGGGGGGGGGGGGCGGTTCGAGTCCGGATGGCTTTTTCGTGAAAATTCGCTTGGTCCCCCCTTTCTGCATTTTTCTTCCTTCTCCGAAAAGGGGGGGGCGGTCGCCCCCCCCGCCCCCCCTAGTTGCGCAACTGATTCCTGAATAATTTTTTTATTGCACAAGAAATACAAATATGTACGATATTTTTCATTAAAGCATGATAAACGTGCTAAAACAATAAGTTTTCATGGTGATTACTACTTTTATTATTATCATGAAGAATTTGATGCGGGGCTCAATTATCCCCATAGATAACCGCAACTAACTGAAACTAACATAAGATAGGCCCGTAAAATAAGATAACATCCGGGAAAACTTCCTGCGGGAAAAACTCGTGCGGAAGAATCTCATAGACCCCGTTTTCTTGTAGCCTACCAAATCTCTATTAATAATTGGTAATAAAGAATGGGATGCGAAATTTGATGGACAATCTTCACTCTGGGTGAAGCAATTCATACCTTAAGTATAGGAAGGAGAAACCAATGGAGCAATACAGTTAGGACGTAAAAATCTAAAAATAATAACGGGACACGAGTTAAAAATTTAATATGGTATCATGTTTCATGTTTCAAGCAATATCCTATCATTCAGACCATACATAGGTTAGAAAATAAGAAAACAAACAGGTAGAAAGAACGATATTTTCAACATTTAACAAGTGGTTTAAATTGTCAGAAACTTTTTGTTAAAACGATTCACTTATCCTCCGGTCTCAGATTGGGATTTCTGACCAGTCGCAGCTCCCTGGTCACTCGAACGCCATGCAGCCACGCGGAGCCGCTAGCCAACTGCTGCTCTTCGACGCGTCTTCGAACAGCGGAGGAGCCAAACGTCTGCCGGTTGATTAGCAGCGAGAGCAGCAACAGCGACAGCACAAATGTTGACAATAGTGACACAGCCGCTATTAAATTCCATTTGCCGTGTATGACTGACAGGGTGTCCATTGGTTTGTGTGGAAGCGGAGAAATTTTAGAATTTGAACTGTTGCTATATGAAACAAAGTTACCAATCAAAAGTATTCTGATGAGTTATTGAAGAGGACGTTAAGAAATTAATTTCAGAGCATAAGCGAAATTAATGGTGAATTGATCTTCAAACTTCTATGGTTAAAACCAATTTGACGAATTGTAGTTCTAGCAATCTACTATATTTTTCTGTCAATAAATTAATCAATAAATCACTGAATCATTTAATGAATGCATGGATAAAAAACGTATCCCTCATCAACCAATCAATTAAGGATGTCATAAATCAATTAATCAATCAATTAACGAATGCATAAATCAACCAATCAATCCACAATGTCAATCTAGAGGGATGTCAACTTAAGACCTCGAAAGAGCGAGTGGGACCAAAATAACTACCCTATCGCCGAGACTTCGCATCCAAGTCCCACGGCGATTCTGGTCAATGAGGCCGATAGCTTGTCGATCGATGGTTGCTTCGTCCAGCTGCCTCTTTCGAGCTCCATTCTAGCTCTTTAGTTAATATCCCCTTACAAATAAAACTATACTATTAAAATGCTTCTTAAAATGGTACGCATACTAAAGAGCGATAAAAGATCCTCAAAGATTCTGTATAATTGTATATTATTACTACGAACCCACGCTGGAAAAAACAGAAATTTCTCTACTTCAATTGCAAAAAATTACGCAAAACTTTCCATAATCTATCTACCTTACTAGGCAGTTTTGATTTGGTAAAGTCAAGCGAGGCTATATTGCATAATTGCGTAGGTTTTTACTTCTGGTAGGTGATATGAGGCACGCAAGGCTTGAGATCTGCACTAATTTTATTTACATTTACTCACATTTATATATTGTTGATCGCCCTATATTTTGTTTAAACGTTCATTGAAATTGGGTCGCATCTCGCGTCAAAATAAAAGTGGTCAACAGATACCAGACTAGAGTCTGTCTAAAGTGAACTAGCTATGTACAGATATGTTGGGCTGTAAGGTGTTTGTACAACACACACACATTTATCCTCACCCACCCCCCTACCCCGAGTCCAGGGCTAGAATTATACAGCCTAGCGCTATATAGCTCGTTTGTGGACCACCTGTCACACACTTCGCCTCTATAATTTCTCTTGGAGCTTTCCACGATTTCCACGACCTGCACAGTGTGTGTGCATAAGTCGTGTTTCTAATTTCTACCCCCTCCCTCCTGAGTTTATACAGGAAAGCCAATAGTCAATTACAGCTCACGTGACCCTGATTGTACGCACGCCCCAGCGCTAAGCTCTACTAGCATTTCATATATAAAAACTAACTTAAGGGTGCCTGAATCGTTTGAACAAGTGTTTTCCTGGTGCTTCTACTAAAAACCTTGAAAAGTTAAAAAGTACAACTGGTTCTTCACGAGTCCTCGGCGATGACTCGCTATCAGAATGTATCGCCGGACCCAGGCAACGAAGCGGGACGAACTGCCGCTCACAGCAACGCTTTCGCCACTTTTGCAGCCAGCTGCTTCCGCTGCGGCCAGAGTCACGCCTCATCGTCCAGCGGTTGCAGCACCGGCGACGCCGACTCTCGACCAAAAACTCGAGCCGAATCGCGTCGGGAAATTCGTCGCCTACGAAGTCGACTGTTTCAGTTTATCAATAGCAAACAACAGCCGAGGAACTACAGTCTGATGGTGAGATACCTGCTGCACTGGCAGGTGAGCGTCTACAGCCTAGTCTGGACTGACGTCATGCTATGGATCGGCTTGTACACTATTGTCAACGTACTGTACAGACACGTACTCAATCCTAATCAGCAAGCAACATTTGTTCGATTAGTACATTCGGTCGGTGAATGGCAGTCTAACGTGCCAGTGACATTTCTGTTAGGCTTTTATGTTAGCACAGTGGTTGATCGTTGGTGGAAAGCCTATTTGGTAAGTTTGCATTGGCATTCATAGCTCGTATGTCGCTTTTTGTATGACGAATAGGTACTGAGTGATGACTCTTATAGGCGTTGGATTCTCCCTTATTCGTAAGAGGGACGCAAATTTTGTGATGGCACTGATTGTGAGGACACAGGTTGTGGTCAATGTATCAACATGTACCAATAGATTGTGAGGACACAGGTTGCGGTCAATGTATCAACATGTACCAATAGACTGTGAGGACACAGGTTGTAGTCAATGTATCCACATATACCAATAGATTGTGAGGACACAGGTTGCGGTCAATGTATCAACATGTTTCAATAGACTGTGAGGACGCATGTTGCAACAGGACACAGATTGCGATGACGCATATAGTTAGGACACACACTGTGAGAAGACATATTTGACGGTTAATACTCGTACATATCGTGAGTTAAATTCTAACTTGTCAACCAAATTCACGCAGGACATTCCGACCATGTCGACGCCCGCACTACGCATCGAATCAGCCGTATTCAGCCATCAAGATCCGCACAAAGCCGAGCGCATCCGCCTAACCCTATCGCGCTATATGAACCTAGCCTGGCTGCTCTACATGTGGAAAATTAGCGAGAAGATTAAGCAACGTTTTCGCATTCTAAGAAGTTTGATTGGCGAGACAAATCGATTTCCGGACAAGCGAACGGCTGGTGAGGCAATTTTTTGATTAAAATAAATAAATAAATAAATTTAGACACCCGACCTTTCGATCAGATGTACAACCCACGGCAAAGCCGCAGCTAGTTGCGCGGCGCATCTGAGGGCTGTGTACAGCTTTCAGCTTGACAGGCTGGAGGGGCCGCAACACCCACACTAAATTTACCCAGCTCAAACTGGTACCCAATAGCAGCTGGGTGGACTGAAGCAATGCGGGATTTAAGTGCCTTGCTAAAGGGCACAAATTGTCTCCTAGAGATGGGGGACTCGAACCCACGACCTTCCAGTCATAAGGCAGGCGCCATAGCCACTAGGCTACAACTCCTTATTAATCTTAATTTAATTGATTGCATGAGGTAGTTTACGTCTTCGGACACTTGGAAACTAATGGTATAGGATTAGCAAAGATGGTGAATAGAAGCTTGCCTCGAGAAGCAGGAAATATTTGGTCAATCATCATCTATTTGTTCCATTATTTGCTCTTAAAGACTGGAGCAGCACCACATCGGCGAGACGCACCGCCGGGGGTCGTCAGCCAAGCGAAGATCAGCATCACGATCAGCACTATCACAGCAAACTATTGGCAGCATCAGCCGGGCATCTGGAGAATTCCAGCAACGCCGAGGACGCTTTTCAATCTAGGATTGGTCGGAACGGTCGGGCCTACCCCGCTTTGCATCGAATTCAATCGGCCTCCATGCGACCGGATGTCAAAGCGCATCAGGTCTTGACAGCCCAGTTTGCTGTACATGTACTTATTGTTAGAAACCACTTCGATCGGAGTTGGGTGGGCGATAAGGGATAGAAAAATCCATTTTTCTGTGTTTCTATAAAAAGAACAGGCATGTAATAAATAAAAAAAGCTAAATCTACAGGAGGGCTGCAGGCACTTTGACGCTTAAAGCGACATCGTCCCACAACCAGCAACGGGGCATGACTGTCCATTGCGCTGACTCCTGAAGCGCGTTCAGTCACACTAAATACGGTATGCAGGCATAGACACACACAGGCCGGCACCCAGTCACGCACTCACATAGGGTGTACAAGCGGCGGTTCCAGGAATATACACTCTCTATGCCTTGGGTGGGGGGGTGCCCTCATGGTCGTAAATTGCACAACTGGCCCCATAGCCCTAGCAATTCGTGCACAAGGCCCCAAATTAATGTGACCCTGCACACGAAACCGCGCTAGGGAAAATAGGGGTCGAAACTGGGACCAGTGGCACACAAGGCAGACGCGCTGGACCGCCGAGACACTTCCCCCCTCCCCAACACAACAGGCATGTACAGCAAGCTCTATATCGGTGGTATGCAAAAGTACATTTAATGTACACAGTGAAAATGTCAATAAATATTGAAACCAAAGTACATGTAGCTAATTAGTCGCGAATCACAAATGTTACTAATAATTAGTCAGAGGCCGATTACTTTGTAAATAAACGCAACACTATGCCAATAATTTAAGGTGGAACTTCTGGTCCAGGACCTGGTCCTACTTAACCAGGACCCTGTAGTGCAAGAAAACTACAGCGAGATAATCACGCCAAGCGAGATAGCCGTGTTCGAAGCTCGAGCCCGACAGGCGCCGGGTCAGTACTCGATCGAGTACGAATTGCCGCTTCACTGGGCCTCAGCAGTGGCCTGGCAGGCCTCGCGCGAAGGCTTTGTTCACGGATATGAAGGCTACGAGACTCTGGTGCGAGTACTATGCGACTGGCTGAATTTGTTGGGAGCAATTAGCAAGTATGCTAATAAAAATCTGCCGCTTGTTTACACGCAGGTGAGTTGTCGGCTTTAAGGATTCCTGAAATCAGTTTATCACGTCATAATACATTGAAGCCTAGTGGCTAGGGCGCCTGCCCTATGACCGGAAGGTCGTGGGTTCGAGTCCCGGCCCTAGGAGACAATTTGTGCCCTTAAGCAAGGCTCTTAATCCTGCATTGCTTCAGTCCACCCAGCTGAGATCGGGTACCAGTTTGAGCTGGGTAAATTTACAGTGGGTGTTGCGGCCTCTCCAGCCCGTCAGGCTGAAAGCTGTACACAGCCCTCAGATGCGCCGCGCAACTAGCTGCGGCTGTGCCGTCTAGATTTTTTTTATTACGTGCATACACACACTTCCAAAAAAACATTTCCCAGGTAGTAATAATAGCAGTCTACACTTGGTTCTTCATCGAAGTAGTTGCCTCCCAGAATCTCATGGAGTCGCACGTGGCCAACCTAACTAACACTGTACTAGGTGCCTCTTCCGACTCTTTGTCCTCTTCATCAAACCTGGCGTCGGCTTCCGGTGTGGGAGTGTCAGCCACGGAGCGACTACCTCGCACTCAATGGTACTCGATGCAATACTGGACAGACTTCTACGTGCCAATATTTGCACTGGTCAAGCTGCTGTTTGTGCTCGGATGGTTTAAGGTTTGTCTTTTTGTCTATCTTCTTCATTTAACACGGGAATTGCTGTGAACACTAGCTCGCTGAATCCAATAAGGATACACTACGACACACGCTCCTTACACAGATATTGTAGCATTACGATTAAAAGATGACTTCAATACGAATATTGACCAAGTTGCAATTTTCTCGCAGTTTCCATGTTTAAACTTCATTATCAATTTTTCAAGGTTGCCTTCCTCCTGATGGACCCTTACGGTGACGATTTGGACGGCCTGCCATTTAGCGACGTCCTGAACTCGAATCTGCGACGCGGCCGAATAATGGCCGGCTTTCCTAGCCGATTGTACCCCAAGAAGCTCCTGCCGCGTCAGCAGCAACAACAACGAAAACTTGCGCAACATCAACAACAGCAGCATGTGGCTTCAGCATCGGCTTCAACCGTTTCCTCAGTTCGATCCAACCACGAAGATCATGAGCAGTGCAATCTAGAAGAGGCCAATCATGCCAACGAAGACTGCTACAACGACGATTATTTGCAAAGCGACGAGGAGTTGACACAGGAGCTCCGAGCTCGTCAGGCGGGACCGTGGCGAGAGGGTCCAACGGCTAGCTACCAGCACTACCAGGGAGCGGGAGGCGACAGTTGCGGTCGGTGCTGTCAGGGCGAGAGGCCGCCACTGGATGGCGATCTGCCATAATCCTGCTTGATTACGTAATCAATGCTTGATTACGTAATACCGAACGTCTCATTCGCACGTGACGATAGTTGAATGAAGAAAATCTACTTTAAAATTTTTGTTTCTTTTGTTTAATGTTAAATTCTAAAAATATGATTTTGTCGAAAAAAATATACTAACTTATTAACTGTTTCGTAAATTTCGTTATAAATAAATCAGATACAAAGCATTAATTATTTATAATTTAAATAGCAACACACAACAACCAAAAAATAACCGGAAATGAAGCTTGAGGGAGAGAAAAAGCGAAAATTATATTTGTTATAACGGACAAAACAGAATAAAACGTCGAAGCACTTTAGAAACTACGACGAAAAAGTAGTATATATGGCATTAAACAATACAAATAACTAGCAAGGTACATGGGAATACAGGAGACATAAAACAGTAAGTAACTCGTCAATAACTAGTGAGTTACGGAACTCAAGTCTGCATACTTATTTGCTTAATTATATTATGGTAACATGTTAACACTGATAAAAAACTATGGTGCATTGTGTAGCTCACACGATAGATTGAATTACGAGCAATTATGTGCTGCAAAAGATCAAACCATTGGAGACGTACAAATTGAGAAAAGTACAAGTCTACTTTTAGAATCATGCTTGACGCAATGTTCAACTGAAAAAAAAACGATGAAATAACAGTGAAGACAATGAAAACAAACACTGGTGTAAGCTAGATGTAAAAAAGTACATCAAAGTACCGTGGGGGCAAGTAGGAGCAAGCAATGAAGCAAAGCTAAAAGAAACTGTCACACAAAAGTAACCGGTAACCAGATAAGGAGACAGACAATGAAGCCATTTTTTAACCCACCAAATTAGTTGCCAAGGAAACTAATTTTCGTTGGTATCTTTTTCACACAAAATTATGATAATTTTGAAGCACATTAATTTCTAATTATTAATAAATCAAGTCATTTGTTAATTAGTTTATTTTTTCTTTTTACGAGCATCGGCCTTGGCGGCGGCGGCGGTGCTGGCACGGAAACACAGCTGCCACATGTCGGTTAGGAAAGATAGCACGTTCAGACAGTACATTGGTACGCACACAACGCACATGTGCTTAATGACAAAGAGCAGAGTGTAGGCTAGCCAACCGCAGCCGATGGTGAGAGCGGTCGAATTCAATAGGCGGAGTTGGAGGCCCAGTTTGCCGCGGGTGAATAGGACTAAAAATATTGAGGATTTTTTATCAATTTGTTTTACACTTTTGATCATCAGGCATGGCACTGATATTGTGAAAATGGCCCTGATATGGTGATAGTGGCACTGATATTGTGAGAACGGCTCTGTTATTGGGAGAATGGCACTGATACTGTGATAATGGCACTGTTATTGTGAAAATGGCACTGATGTTGTGAAAATTGCACTAATGCTGTGAGAATGCCACTGATGTTGTGACAATGGCACTAATGTTTTGAGGATGGCACTGAATCACTGATATTGTGATATTGTGAGAATGGCACTGATTTCGTGAGAATGGCACTAATGTTGTAAGAATGGCACTGATATTGTGAGAATGGCACTGATAGTGGGAGAACGGCACTGATATTGTGAGAATGGCACTGATAGTGGGAGAACGGCACTGATATTGTGAGAATGGCAATAATAGTAGGGAGAATGGCACTGATACGCTCGTACTGTGAAAATGGCACTGATACTGTGAGAACGGCACTGATATTGTGAGGATGGCACTGATATTGTGAGGATGGCACTGATATTGTGAGGATTGCACTGATATTGGGATAATGGCAGTTATTTTGAGAGTGGCACTGAAATTGTGATAATGGCAGTTATTGTGCGAATGGCACTTATACTGTGAAAATGGCACTGATATTGTGACAATAACAAAGTCAATAAAAGTGACACAGTTTGCACTAGATATTTCATTAAACATTACTAATACAAGCCTCTAGACTCCAGTCAAAACTCTTAGATAAATTCTAATAGCAAGTTAAGTCACCCAGACTCACCCAGCAGAAGATGCAACACATAGAAAATCGAGCCATAGATGCCATTAGGCATATTAAGAACGTGATTTTCGCCAAGTAAGTCGCCAATAAGACCAAAACCTTTGCCATACCTGTGAAAATAGGTACCAATATTATAAATAGTTTTATGTCAAATTTTAGTAAATATAGAGCAAATAAAATATATGTTTAGAAGTAAACTTACTTGGAAGTAAAAGTTTTAGAACAGCTAATATAGTCAGATATGTCACACTGGGCCTTGTACTCAGGCTCAGTAGTGATCATTTGGGTAATGTACACACTGTAGACAGCCAGAGCCAATCTACTAACATCCAGCAGGATAGATAGCATTAGTCCAGCTTTTCCCATGTTTGATTAGGTTTCTTAACTTGATTGGTACAAAAAATTAGGGCTTAAAATTTCCAAGAAGCTGAAATAAAAAGATACTACATGATTTACCAAGTTTACACAATAGAAAAAACCAGTGAATGCATGGATCATAGTCATTCTAACCTAAGTAAACAAAAAAAATTTAATTCATTAAAATGTGCTAAGATCCAACATCTGTAACATAGACAGGAAAGTGGCTTCTGAGGGGGAAATTCCCATACACACATAGGGTCTCCATGTACAACCTAGCAAAATCATATATGTAAGTTGCAAAATGGGCAATTGAAATCACAAATTTGGTAATAATGGAGGCAAAAGCATATCAAATAGAAAGATATATCAGAGAAGAAGTGCTTTGCAGGACCTTTTTTGGTCCTTTGAACTTTGGCCCCAAGTTAATGCACAAACAGCGCATAGATAGTGCATAGACAGGGCACAAATTGTCCCCCCAAAATTTATTCTGGGGCACAATGTGCCACCTTCCTGACTATGGTATCTATAGAACTTAAGTCATAATATTTGCTTTCTTTCAATAAAATAAAACAATATAAACTTATGACATCTATATTTAATGGTCACTAATAAATAGTATAGCTAGAGTTACTTACTAATGACAATATGATTATAAGAAACTATTCATAAGAACTAATACAAAGATTAGACAATTAATATAGGGGCCTACAGCAATAAACTATACACTATAACTAAAATTGCTTTGTATTATAAAATATGGAACTTTTGTTATGCTTGCCAATATAATATATAACATATCTGCAAAAACATATCCAAATAGCAAAAATGACTAGCTATAAATATTGGCTATTAGTCCATGCCTTGCAATCTATTGATAGGATCTATCTAGGTACTATGTGATAAAGTAAATTATATTGCAATATAATTCTATACAGAAGCTCCATATGTTTGCAACAAAAAGATTAAACTAATTAGGAAAATTTATAGGAAAAACTACTAAAAAATAACATAATGAAATGCTATAATAGATCAAGTAACTTCAAATTTATATCTAAATTAATTCCAATAATATATTTTTTGTAGTAAATTGTTTAAATGTGTAAAAATAATATTATACTATTGTTTGTAATTTATTTTAATATATATAAATATTACTTTATTTATCATATCTTTCAAAATAGGGCCTAAAGTAAAATAAAAATAGCATAAATACAAATGACCCTAAACAAGCCAGGAAATATATCAATAAAAATTGTATTTATATTGAAATATTAAAATAGTCTGATGTGTAGCTAGCTACATGCGTGTGCATATATTCATAATGTAAAGCACGATGTAGGGCTTATTCAAAAATATAAAAGTTCAGTGTTGTTATAACTGGGTTTTTTGTGTCATAGTCATGCCATGACATATCGATATTGAAAATGGCTTAATGATTTTGAGGCCGTTATGCCAAATGGCATAATGATTATGACGAAAAAAAACCCAGGTCTGAATTCTGAAAGGAAACAGTAATATGGGTTCATAAAGTGCTTTTTTACATATGCCAATTGCATGTTGAAATTAAAAATGGCATAACGATTTTGAGGCCGCTTTGCCAAATGGCATAATGATTTTGACGAAAAAAAACCCAGTGTTATAAGAGGGCAAAAGGAGGGTGTTCAAAAAAATAACGCACCATTGCTTGCGCTTGCAATATTTTGCTATTATTTCAGCTTTCGAAATCCTAATAATCGCGCAACAATGCGCATACTTAACGGTTGCTTAAAGACGTTTTGGCTGGAGTTCACAATATATTTTTCTGGGGATTTTTTGGGCTTTGAATTTGCAGACTTTCTTCGAAGCTATTAATTATAGTTTTAACAAAGTTTGAGTTCAACAGTATTACTATTCAAAGGCCCTAAAAACTAGCTAAGCAACTAAACAATTTTAATAGCAAGAAGTCAGCAACCTGATGTAAATTGATAGGATTTCACGATTGATTTAATAATGTTCGTTGTGCCTGTAATCATAATAACTAATAGAAACTCATTTATATTAATGTTATTAGACATGTGCCACGCATTTTTGAGGACCCCAAGCGGCTTGCACAAGGATGTGGCTTTGGCTCACAGACAATTTAATATATGTGCTTTTTGGATCCGCAAGTTACATGTACGTGTAGCTTGTTGCTGCTAACTCTGGCGGCCAGGGTCCTATAAAGTATATTAATTGGCTGCGAATTTTTTTTATTGTAATTGTCCGTTGTGAACCTGCGGGACCGCTGTATCAGCCACGTGCGGGAATATTTACTCCTTTTGAACGATCCCCAGGTGCGGGGATCCCACACGATGGTGCTACTTGCTACACGTAATGTAGTTTACGAACCAATTACACTAACTGGTTTAAGGGTCTGTCCAAGGGCATAGCGATATTAGGCTAGCGAGCTCTAAAAAAGTTAATACAAGGGCATATATGGGGCCTCTTTATTGAGAGGGGACTAAAGATTAAGCAAGCGCATGGAAAATTCCCATTAATTCTCACTTCATCATTAGGGTTTGGACTCATTACTTCCGTGCTGTCTGTCTTGCTGTCAATTCTTATCCAAAGATAATTTGCTTGAAATGAAATAGCTTGCAAATAATAGTGTCGAGAAGATTTTGGTGAAGAGCAAGCTGCAAACTAAACCTATTCACATTTCCGCAAATAGCTCCGTGCTTCAAACTAATAGCTGTTCGCTGCCGCTACCAGCTGATTGCGAACGCTACTATCCGTGCGCAGCTCTACTATCCGAAAGTCCGCCGCTCCTTGCGGACTCTAATAGTGATTTTATTTGGTTCTAGTCATTAGAACTAGAAAGGACAATATAACTTTCAATTTTATGCATGGCAAACGAAACCGAAATGCACCCCATTCACATAAATACTCACAACTCCTTGCTTTGAGTTGTCCGCTTCTGCAGCATGGATGGCAGTGGTAGGCGTACACTAAATTTAAACGATTGTGTCATTGCTCACTGATCACTGTACAATGAGTACAGACAATTTCTTGCGCAACCAGACAGGAGCACAGCTGGAGGCTATATGAAACGAATAGAACCATGCTCTACTCTTCACCCCAAACTCCACACAACTTGATACCTGGAAATGTCCGACTTGTCACACGAGACTCCGGAGTTGGATGCAACTCTGATAGATGAAGTTGCCAAAAATGTCAAGCCGAAAATTTAAGGATCAGCAGGCGAAAACCAGCGCATGGAATCAGATCGCTGAGACTTTGGGCAAGGATGCAACTTGGTGCCTCAAGCGGTTTCAAGGTCTCAAGCGTGACTACTTTGTTTTCCGGCGTGGAAGCAAGCTTCCTAGTGGGAGTGCGGTCAAGCCTACTCCCAGGCGGTTGGGAATATACAGTCGCATGAACTTCCTGGACAAGTGTGACTACATTGGCGATACTACCTCAAATGTGCCTCCGCCCACACCAGAACTTGTAGCTGTGGGATCTGCTGGACCCTCTCAGCAGGCAACCTCGGTCAATGATGAGGCGCAACAGTCCAGTCCGAGCAGAGGCACAGGCTGCAACAACTGACCCCAGTAAGGCGTCAATGCGAGAGTTTGCGGAGAAGTGCGCCAAAGAAGGCCAGAAAGGCAACTGCAACAGAAGCATCAAAGCTGGATACTGCCCTCAGCCAGTTGACTCAGCAACTGACAAAAGATGAGGACGAATATGCCTCCTTTGGCCAAGCAATTGTACAGGCCATCCGTCGGCGTCCAACGCAAATTGAGCGCGACTATGCCATGGCGCCACGTGCGGAGCGAGTTGTTCACAATCCAAACTCCACGGCCTGCCCCGAAGCGTTGCCATCCGAACTGAGCCTGCCGCTGATGCCGCTGCTGGATCAGTTTCCTTCGACGACATGCTCGGTTTCCATCATATCCACGGTCACACCTCCCAATGACTCCTAGAAGTGCGTGAGATAAAGCGATAGAGTGCAATATTTTGCGAAGTAGAAGCAATCTTTTTTCCTTTTTTTCATGACCAGATTGCATTGTGCGTGTCAGCAGAGCAAGTGCAGAGATCGAGAGAGACAGAAAATATAATGAAATCATAAATGAATATGTTGAAAATATTTTCTCCACAGTCTTGTCAATTTATTTACGAGTTTGGATTATTTTCTGCTGCAGCATTGTACTTTCTCGCCGCCTTGTTTGAAATTTCCACAAAACTAGCTCAATAAATTCACGGTCTGTATGCGAAATAAAACATGCGGAATAAATTTATGATTCATCAACAGTTTTATCGATTATCATCAGTAGATACATGCATCATTGCGCTCTGCCATGGAATGGCACCATTGAGGCTGACGAAGAAGTCCTTCAGCAGCATCTGTTGCTCCCGAGCGGAGGCGCTGCTTCGATTTCCACCCAGATTCCGGGCTGGCATTACCCCGACGTTGCCTGTCACGGTGGATCTCCATGAACCCTCCTGTACCTGGCCGGTGGGCAGTTCCTGGTCAACACTTCCAGGTGGCATGTAGGACCGAGCTGCTGTAATGTTGGCCTCGTCTTCTATTCGCATGAAGTTATGCAGTACGAATGCACACCGAATAAAGGCCTCAACGTGATCAATTCTCGCTATGATAGGTCGCAGGAAGAATCGCCAGCGAGTCACCAGGATTCCAAACGCATTCCTCAATTGTGCGTCTTGCTCGAGACAGCCGGTAGTTAAACACTTGCGTCTTGTAGTCCAATGGTACCATTCCGCCGCGCCCAGGGAATGGGCGCATGAGATAATTCTTCAGCGGGAAAGCCTCATCACCGACAACTGCAAATGGCATGACGAGGCTGCTGCCAGAATGCAGGAAGGCTCCGGGACTTTCACCGATCCAAACTCCAATCCAGCGTACAAGGCTAAACGTGAGAAGACTCCAGCGTCTCCTTCTCTCCCTGCGCTTCCACTCTCTATGTACGTGAAGATGTAGTTACTGCCGCACATGGCGAGTACCTGTGAGCTGAACTGTTGCTTGTAATTGAAGTAATGGGAGCCGGTGTTTCTTGGACAATGAACATTGAAATGCTTGCCGTCAATTGCACCGAGGCAGTTCGGAAAATGCCACTTTTCCCAGAATCCACCAGCGATGCTTTCCATCCTTCTGCCGATGCAGGAAACTTAGATATGTTGACGCCAGCTTGTCGTACATGGCAATCGCAGTCTCGAACACGACCCCTTGACACAGTAGAGCGTCCTCGGCCAAATCGAAACGACAAGTCGGCTTGGCTGCAACCCGAAGCCAGGTAGCAAAGCGTCATCATTAGCTTCTCCTCTGCCGGAACGGCCTCTCTTCTTTGCACATGGCCTGGAGAGTTTGGTTGCAGCCAGTGAAAGCAGATGCTCAAACCGATGCCGGGCGCAATGCGCATATACTTGAAGTACCTCTCCGAGTCTCTATCTCGCAGATGTGGGATCAATCCGGCAAACTCGCCAAGCTCTTTCTCTTCGTTGATGACTCGGTCTACGCCACCATCGCCTAGGGCGGCGGCCTTGCCTGATCAGTCTACGATGTTGCAGTATCGTTACGATTGCCCAGTAGCAGTAGCTTCTTGGCTCGTGAAAGCATGTTTGAAATCTGAAAGCTGGTCACGGCTTTCTGGTCAAGATTTCTTAGATTGAAAGCGCCCTGTCCGAAGCACAGATTGGGGCTAGCACTAGACTGAATTACTTTATATACTCGTTACAGTGGCCAAGGTCAAATATTGCCTGTTAAATTGAACTGCATGGCGATGCATCTATTGAGGCCGATAGTAGCACCCGCTAGTAGTGTCGCGCTGAGCTAGTAGATTCTGAAATCAGCTATTAGGCTGTGAGCGTCAGCTATTTGCGGAAATGTGAACCAGGCTTAACTATAGGACATGTAGATATGGGAAGATACACAGTCTAGATCGGAAAAAAACAATAATTAAACTGAGTACTTCATTCAGCTAAAACTATTCTGCACGTACCCCATCAACAGATAAACATTAATTTGTCAAAGAAAACTTTTTCAGTGCGATGATCCCAATCTAGAGATTAAATTCGTGACGGTCTGTATGCGATGGAAAACCTAAAGAAAAAACCTAATGATGATTTAAACTGTAAATAATGATAACAATTAGCGAG
>CATNEM010000177.1:65000-68940 GCA_950096795.1 Macrostomum cliftonense
ATACCGGTTCCAATCCTTCACTGCCCTTGCCTTGCTCGAAAGCAATTTTCTAATGCTTGAGGCATTACCATCGTTTATGCGCCCACTCGATCATACTAACAACTCGGTGGGTGTACGTGCGTCCTATTGCTCTCAATCTGGCTGTGATCGAATGCCTAACAAGCAAGTTTTGAGGGCCTCTATATAGTTTCGATCTTTTAATACGGCTGCACCGGTCGGCGGCCCTTTTAACTCCTGGTGAAGCTTGCTGATTTGGCCGCCGATGCACTCATCTGTTTTGGGAACTGCGGCCAGTCAGCAAAGTTTAACTGGTTGCCTGTCGTCGGTAAAAACTTCTGTAGGGACACTGTGTCGACCGAACTGTCGCCGCAAGATGCGGCATTGCACTCTTAGCTCTCTCTTACAAGCATAATCTCGACTTCAGATGCCGTGGAATTAAATTGCGAACAGCCGCCAAAGGTTCCTTGTGCATCTCATTCTGCTTCACAGGTGTTTGTTGGCTCACGTTTTCGCTGCTGCTTTGAGATCTATACAAAGACTTAGCACTTGGCCACCAGTTTTCAGTCGTTTTAGTGTAGGCTACGCACCGAGATCTTCTACATCAGCAAATGTAGCATTGGTCTACGAATCAAACGTTGCAGCTGAATCCGATCATTCGAGAGCACTTACATTGATGCAGTACCTAAGTGATCGTCGTACGAGGTCGTGAGATTTCAACTTTTAGGTCAGGTAAATACAACGAGCGCGAAAAATTGGATTTCAACATCGATCTTTGAGGTTTCCCAAAGTTTCTGTCAGCGAAATCATATTGACAATGCTCCTGCTGAATCAGCATCAACATAGGCTTGCGTCGATGACTTTCTGGGCTCGGTCAGAACTCGGCGACACCCAAGGTTGGCGATAGGTTACTACTACGCTCGTATCAATCGCTTGTCAGTTGAATGTTCAACTCGCACTTTTGGTTGAAGCAGTGAGTGAGTCATCTAGATGTAAAAATGGCTGTTGAAAAATTACAGACCTTTTTGAGGAACACGAAGGTCAATAATAAATCAAGATTCTAGGACTGAATTACGCTGACTACGTACGCAGACAATTTTTAATTGTCAAAAATCTTTCAATCACATTAAAATAGATCGTTGAGTTTTAATTCTGTGCTTGGTTGCTAATATATATTATACGAGCTTAATAAATTAATATAGGCTTTAATTCGGCTTGAGCTCCAGCATAGATATTATATTTTTGTTTTTGGCTCAGCCTTATCCAACCGGTTTGAATAACACCTCCGTTAATAATGCCAACGCCACGCGGTTTTGCGTTTGACGCGAATTTCCCCCCCCAACGGTAGCAGCAACCGGTCAAATCTTATGGTCGACCTTACGGTTTCAGAGGCTATCACCGTTGGAGTTGAAGTTTCTGTGGTGGTAGTTTGATTAAAAAACGCGAAAATTTGCTGACTCACACTGGTGAGCCATCCATGGTAAGTATACTGTTGAACGAAAAGCTTCGCCGTCACTATTTGGATTGTATTTCTTGATATCATCCTAATCAAATCCAATGAAAAGAATTCGCAGGTTTGCAAATAACTCCAGGATAATGTTCCTTTTTGCTGGCAACTTTTAAAGTCAAGATTCTATGCCATAATTTACTTGCTAATAATAATTGTAATAATAATAATAATAAAATAAATAAATTTATTGCTATAATGATTAATTACTTGCATAAAATGTCTACAAAAACTCGACGCAAATTTTCGACTGATCCAACTTGAAAAAATTTTTTTCGTGTGAAAGTAAATAGGATAACAGAAGATAACATCCGATAGAAATCTGACACAACTCACAAAACAACAAATTTATGCATAGGCATTTAAAAACAGACACGGTTCTTAGTTCAAGTTTGTGCACAAATTATCAACGCACATCAACATGAAACATTCAATATCCGTAGAATTCCACTTCGACCAGAATAAGGTATTGACTTCTCAGGGTCTGAACACGGACCGCGCTGCCAATCGCGTTGCAGCTAAAGTTGGACACGGAGAACGGTACCGTCATGTTCGCTCGGTTGCACTCGACACGCGTCCACAAGCAGTGAGAAAATGGTCAGCTGTCGGAGCCGTATCTCTGCTGTAGATGGTGAGGGTAGGAGATGAACGATGGGAGCAGTCAGATTCGCCTGCCACCACTCATTGTACGCTGGATAGGTAGCGGAATACATCAAAGTCCTGCTCTGTTTCTTTGTTGCCGTCCAGAGCAAACGTGCAATAATATCTCAAAAAAGTGGAACTTTGTGTGCAGCCAGCAACGCTTCAGCTTCTATAATGTTGGAGCGGTTGTTGCCTCTACAGTTGAGGTTTTACGGTGGTACCTGGATGCCTGCAATAATTGGATTAAGGTTTAAAACACTGTCTTTTTAATTCCCAAATGGGATGCAGAGTTCACGGAACTTAGCGATAGATCAGCCCCGCCATCACCCAGACGACACGGTGAGCGTCAGTCAGCTGGAATGGAACAGCTGCAGCAGCTGAGCTCCTCCACGTGTCAGACAGCGCGCTCAGGTGAACAGCTCGCACAGGCCCCGCAGCCAGCAGAACCCGAGGCAGCCGCCTGTGTGGGCGCACACGCACAGCGCAGTCTGCCTGCAGTCCGCCGGCACCGACGCCATGGCCACCGGGGCACTCGGGCTGTCCTTGCTGACCAGCTTGAGGTGACGGCTTCGGACGAGTGGCTGCAGCGGCCACAACAAGCAGGATTGAAGCCAGAGCGATTCGGGAGCTCCTCCACACAGCTCGCATTGCAGCTCGCATAGGCAGGTGGAATGATGTGGCAAAACTTTTTGTTGAGATGCTGTTTGGCGAACATCCATTAATTAAATGGGAAAAAGAGGAGCCATTGTTTGCACATCTTCATATTAGCTAACTAATACTCGTACATGCAGGTGAGTGGATTAAGAGGACTTAATTGATGCGATCAATGATATCGAAGATTGCTAAAAAAGCAGTTTCGTTGAAAGCAGATAATTTTTTACCTACTTAGATAATAAATAATAGATATAGATAATAAGTCAATTTCAGTTATATAGATTCTAGATAATTTGTACCGTATTTGTACGTAGATAAGTAATAGATAGATGGATACATAAATGCATAGATAGATCGTTGATAGATAGGATAGTTACAAGATAGATAGACAGATTGATAAATTTGCTGCATCTGGGAGATAAAAGTAAACATGTCCTAATGTGTGAAATTAATTGACTGTGGTCTGCAGAGGATTGAACCACTCTGGCTGGATAAGTGTCTCGAGCTTCTTAATTGATAAACTTTTGGTATGGCCTAGACAGCTAATGGTTTGATAGGATACTACGAGCGTAGCTAGCCTAAATTGGCTCGTTGTGATGCTAAAGCATCGTGGGGTTTTCTGGACTTCTCCAGTTGCATTAACCTCCTGTAAACGCAGAGTGACGATTATGTGTTTAATCAACACATTTAAAAAATTAGGGCCATCAGGACGCCAAAAACAAGTTTTCTTGTAAAAAAATTGCATTTGCAAATACACGGTAGCGTATTTTTTAGCTTATTACAAACTAAATTGTGGGAAAATTGTGCGCTCACTTAATATCTTCGAGCAGAGCTACAGCTTCGTTAAGTCTGTAAAGTGCGCATGGACGTTGAAGAGTGATGGCAGCCGTGAAATCATGTTTAAATTACATGTACTAGCACAAAATTGACTTGCTCATGGCAATTCCACACTGAGGTAGTCCCCGAAATGTTTTTCCTGGCAAACTAACCAGTCTACAGCTAAGGCAATTTTGGCTGTTTGAGACGAATGCTATGAATATTTTGGTGATGATTATTGCTACGAAAATGGTTTCAAGTTGCACTCCGTAGGCCGATCTACAAACGGTTGATTTGTTCATGCGGAAAATCACAGCCCGCAGC
>CATNEM010000178.1:0-60000 GCA_950096795.1 Macrostomum cliftonense
TCCTCTTCATCAACCTGGCGTCGGCTTCCGGTGTGGGAGTGTCAGCCACGGAGCGACTACCTCGCACTCAATGGTACTCGATGCAATACTGGACAGACTTCTACGTACCAATATTTGCACTGGTCAAGCTGCTGTTTGTGCTCGGATGGTTTAAGGTTTGTCTTTTTGTCTATCTTCTTCATTTAACACGGGAATTGCTGTGAACACTAGCTCGCTGAATCCAACAAGGATACACTACGACACACGCTCCTTACACAGATATTGTAGCATTACGATTAAAAGATGACTTCAATACGAATATTGACCAAGTTGCAATTTTCTCGCAGTTTCCATGTTTAAACTTCATTATCAATTTTTCAAGGTTGCCTTCCTCCTGATGGACCCTTACGGTGACGATTTGGACGGCCTGCCATTTAGCGACGTCCTGAACTCGAATCTGCGACGCGGCCAAATAATGGCCGGCTTTCCTAGTCGATTGTACCCCAAGAAGCTCCTGCCGCGTCAGCAGCAACAACAACGAAAACTTGCGCAACATCAACAACAGCAGCATGTGGCTTCAGCATCGGCTTTCAAACCGTTTCCTCAGTTCGATCCAACCACGAAGATCATGAGGCAGTGCAATCTAGAAGAGGCCAATCATGCCAACGAAGACTGCTACAACGACGATTATTTGCAAAGCGACGAGGAGTTGACACAGGAGCTCCGGGCTCGTCAGGCGGGACCGTGGCGAGACGGACCAACGGCTAGCTACCAGCACTACCAGGGAGCGGGAGGCGACGGTTGCGGTCGGTGCTGTCAGGGCGAGAGGCCGCCACTGGATGGCGATCTGCCATAATCCTGCTTGATTACGTAATCAATGCTTGATTACGTAACACCGAACGTCTCATTCGCACGTGACGATAGTTGAATGAAGAAAATCTACTTTAAAATTTTTGTTTCTTTTGTTTGATGTTAAATTTCAAAAATATGATTTTGTCGAAAAATATACTAGCTTATAAACTGTTTCGTAAATTTCGTTATAAATAAATGACACAGAAAGCATTATTGATTATAATTTAAATAGCAACACACAACAACCAAAAAATAACCGGAAATGAAGCTTGAGGGAGAGAAAAAGCGAAAATTATATTTGTTATAACGGACAAAACAGAATAAAACGTCAAAGCACTTTAGAAACTACGACTAAAAAGTAGTATATATGACATTTAACAATACAAATAACTAGCAAGGTACATGGGAATACAGGAGACATAAAACAGTAAGTAACTCGTCAATAACTAGTGAGTTACGGAACTCAAGTCTGCATACTTATTTGCTTAATTATATTATGGTAACATGTTAACACTGATAAAAAACTATGGTGCATTGTGTAGCTCACACGATACATTGAATTACGAGCATTTATGTGCTGCAAAAGATCAAACCATTGGAGACGTACAAATTGAGAAAAGTACAAGTCTAATTTTAGAATCATGCTTGACGCAATGTTCAACTGAAAAAAAACGATGAAATAACAGTGAAGACAATGAAAACAAACACTGGTGTAAGCTAGATGTAAAAAAGTACATCAAAGTACCGTGGGGGCAAGTAGGAGCAGCATATGAAGCAAGCTAAAAGAAACCTGTCCACACAAAAGTAACCGGTAACCAGATAAGGAGACAGACAATGAACCCATTTTTTAACCCACCAAATTAGTTGCCAAGGAAACTAATTTTCGTTGGTATCTTTTTCACACAAAATTATGATAATTTTGAAGCACATTAATTTCTAATTATTAATAAATCAAGTCATTTGTTAATTAGTTTATTTTTTCTTTTTACGAGCATCAGCCTTAGCGGCGGCGGCGGCGGCACTGGCACGGAAACACAGCTGCCACATGTCGGTTAGGAAAGATAGCACGTTCAGACAGTACATTGGTACGCACACAACGCACATGTGCTTAATGACAAAGAGCAGAGTGTAAGCTAGCCAACCACAGCCAATGGTGAGGGCGGTCGAATTCAATAGGCGCAGTTGGAGGCCCAATTTGCCGCGGGTGAATAGGACTAAAAATATTTTGATTATTTTTTATCAATTTGTTTTACACTTTTGATCATCAGCCATAGCATTGATTTTGTGAGAATGGCCCTGATATGGTGATAGTGGCACTGATATTGTGATAATGAAACTGTTATTGTGATAATGGCACTGATATTGTGAGAACGACACTGTTATTGAGAGAAAGGCACTGATATTGTGAAAAGGCACTGATATTGTGATAATGGCACTGTTATTGTGATAATGGCACTTGTGTCTGATATTGTGATAGCTAATGGCACTGATATTGTGAGAACAGCACTATTATTGAGAGAATGGCACTTATACTGTGAAAATGGCACTGATATTGTGAGAATGGCGCTGATATTGTGAGAATGGCACTGATATTGTGAGAATGGCACTGATATTGTGAGAATAACAAAGTCAATAAAAGTGACACAGTTTGCACTAGATATTTATTAAACATTACTAATACTAGGCTCTAGACTTCCATTTAAAACTCTTAGATAAATTATAATAGCAAGTTGAGTCACCCAGACTCACCCAGCAGAAGATGCAACACATAGAAAATCGAGCCATAGATGCCATTAGGCATATTAAGAACGTGATTTTCGCCGAGTAAGTCGCCAATAAGACCAAAACCTTTGCCATACCTGTGATAATAGATACCAATAGTATAAAAAGTTTATGTCGAATTTTAATAAATCGAGAGCAAAATAAAATATATGTTTAGAAGTCAACTTACTTGGAAGTAAAAGTTTTAGAACAGCTAATATAGTCAGATATGTCACACTGGGCCTTGTACTCAGGCTCAGTAGTGATCATTTGGGTAATGTACACACTATAGACAGCCAGAGCCAGTCGACTAACATCCAGCAGGATAGATAGCATTAGTCCAGCTTTTCCCATGTTTGATTAGGTTTCTTAACTTGATTAGTACAAAAAATTAGGGCTTAAAATTTAGAAGCTGAAATAAAAAAGAATGCATGATTTACCAAGTTTACACAATAGAAAAAAACATTTAATGCATGGATCATAGTCATTCTAACCTAAGTAAACAAACAAAATTTAAATCATCAAAAATATGCTAAGATCCAACATCTGTAACATAGACAGGAAAGTGGCTTCTGAGGGGGAAATTCCCATACACACATAGGGTCTCCATGTACAACCTAGCAAAATCATATATGTAAGTTGCAAAATGGGCAATTGAAATCACAAATTTGGTAATAATGGAGGCAAAAGCATATCAAATAGAAAGATATATCAGAGAAGAAGTGCTTTGCAGGACCTTTTTTGGTCCTTTGAACTTTGGCCCCAAGTTAATGCACAAACAGCGCATAGATAGTGCATAGACAGGGCACAAATTGTCCCCCCAAAATTTATTCTGGGGCACAATGTGCCACCTTCCTGACTATGGTATCTATAGAACTTAAGTCATAATATTTGCTTTCTTTCAATAAAATAAAACAATATAAACTTATGACATCTATATTTAATGGTCACTAATAAATAGTATAGCTAGAGTTACTTACTAATGACAATATGATTATAAGAAACTATTCATAAGAACTAATACAAAGATTAGACAATTAATATAGGGGCCTACAGCAATAAACTATACACTATAACTAAAATTGCTTTGTATTATAAAATATGGAACTTTTGTTATGCTTGCCAATATAATATATAACATATCTGCAAAAAATATCCAAATAGAAAAATGACTAGCTATAAGTATTGGCTATTATTCCATGCCTTGTATCTATTTATAGGATCTCTATGGGTACTATGTGATAAATTAGGTAAACTAGATTGCAATATAATTCTACATAGATGCTCCATATGTTTGCAACAAAAGATTAAACTAATTAGGAAAATTTATAGGAAAAACTACTAAAAAATAACATAATGAAATGCTATAATAGATCAAGTAACTTCAAATTTATATCTAAATTAATTCCAATAATATATTTTTTGTAGTAAATTGTTTAAATGTGTAAAAAATAATATTATACTATTGTTTTGTAATTTATTTTAATATATATAAATATTACTTTATTTATCATATCTTTCAAAATAGGGCCTAAAGTAAAATAAAAATAGCATAAATACAAATGACCCTAAACAAGCCAGGAAGTATATCAATAAAAATGTATTTACATTCAAATAGTGAAATAATCTGTTGCGCAGCTAGCTATATGTGCGTGCATATATTCACAACGTAAAGCACGATGTAGGGCCTATTCAAAAATATAAAAGATCAGTGTTGTTTATAACTGGGTTTTTTGTGTCATAGTCATGCCATGACATATCGATATTGAAAATGGCTTAATGATTTTGAGGCCGTTATGCCAAATGGCATAATGATTATGACGAAAAAAAACCCAGGTCTGAATTCTGAAAGGAAACAGTAATATGGGTTCATAAAGTGCTTTTTTACATATGCCAATTGCATGTTGAAATTAAAAATGGCATAACGATTTTGAGGCCGGCTTGCCAAATGGCATAATGATTTTGACGAAAAAAAACCCAGTGTTATAAGAGGGCCAAAGGAGAGTGCTCAAAAAAATAACGCACCATTGCTTGCGCTTCCAAAATTTTGCTATTATTTCAGCTTCCTAAATCCTAATAATTGCGCAAAAATGCGCATACTTATAAGGGTTGCTTACTGACGTTTTGGCTTGAACAATATAATTCTCTGAGGATTTTTAGGGCTTTGAAATTGCAGGCTTTCTTCGAAGCTATTATTTATAGTTTTAACAGAGTTTGAGTTCAACAGTATTACTATTCAAAGGCCCTAAAGAACTAGCTAAGCAACTAAACAGTTTGAATAGCAAAAAGTCAGCAACCTGATGTAAATTGATAGGATTTCACGATTTGATTTAAATAATGTTCGTTGTGCCTGTAATCATAATAACTAATAGAAACTCATTTATATTAATGTTATTAGACATGTGCCACGCATTTTTGAGGACCCTAAGCGTCTTGCACAAGGATGTGGCTTTGGCTCACAGACAATTTAATATCTGTGCTTTTTGGATCGGCAAGTTACATGTAAGTGTAGTTTTTTGCTGCCAACTCTGGCGGCCAGGGTCCTATAAAGTATATTAATTGGCTATTTTTTATTGTAATTGTGAGTTGTGAACCCGCGGGACCGCTGTATCAGCCACGTGCGGGAATAATTACGCCTTTTGAACGATCCCCAAGAGCGGGGATCCCCCATGATGGTGCTACTTGCTACACGTAATGTAGTTTACGAACCAATTACACTAACTGGTTTAAGGGTCTGTCCAGGGCATAGCGATATTAGGCTAGCGAGCTCTAAAAAATTTAATACAAGGGCATATATGGGGCCTCTTTTGAGAGGGGACTGCAGATTGAGCAAGCGCATGGAACATTCCCATTCTCACTTTATCATAGGGTTTGGACACATTATTTCTGTGCTGTCTGTCTTGTTGTCAATTCTTATCCAAAGATAATTTTCTTGAAATGAAATAGTTTACAAATAGTGTCGAGAAGATTGTGGGGAAGAGCAAGCTGCAAACTAAACCTATTCACATTTCCGCAAATAGCTCCGTGCTTCAAACTAATAGCTGTTCGCTGCCGCTACCAGCTGATTGCGAACGCTACTATCCGTGCGCAGCTCTACTATCCGAAAGTCCGCCGCTCCTTGCGGACTCTAATAGTGATTTTATTTGGTTCTAGTCATTAGAACTAGAAAGGACAATATAACTTTCAATTTTATGCATGGCAAACGAAACCGAAATGCACCCCATTCACATAAATACTCACAACTCCTTGCTTTGAGTTGTCCGCTTCTGCAGCATGGATGGCAGTGGTAGGCGTACACTAAATTTAAACGATTGTGTCATTGCTCACTGATCACTGTACAATGAGTACAGACAATTTCTTGCGCAACCAGACAGGAGCACAGCTGGAGGCTATATGAAACGAATAGAACCATGCTCTACTCTTCACCCCAAACTCCACACAACTTGATACCTGGAAATGTCCGACTTGTCACACGAGACTCCGGAGTTGGATGCAACTCTGATAGATGAAGTTGCCAAAAATGTCAAGCCGAAAATTTAAGGATCAGCAGGCGAAAACCAGCGCATGGAATCAGATCGCTGAGACTTTGGGCAAGGATGCAACTTGGTGCCTCAAGCGGTTTCAAGGTCTCAAGCGTGACTACTTTGTTTTCCGGCGTGGAAGCAAGCTTCCTAGTGGGAGTGCGGTCAAGCCTACTCCCAGGCGGTTGGGAATATACAGTCGCATGAACTTCCTGGACAAGTGTGACTACATTGGCGATACTACCTCAAATGTGCCTCCGCCCACACCAGAACTTGTAGCTGTGGGATCTGCTGGACCCTCTCAGCAGGCAACCTCGGTCAATGATGAGGCGCAACAGTCCAGTCGAGCAGAGGCACAGGCTGCAACAACTGACCCCAGTAAGGCGTCAATGCGAGAGTTTGCGGAAAGTGCGCCAAAGAAGGCCAGAAAGGCAACTGCAACAGAAGCATCAAAGCTGGATACTGCCCTCAGCCAGTTGACTCAGCAACTGACAAAAGATGAGGACGAATATGCCTCCTTTGGCCAAGCAATTGTACAGGCCATCCGTCGGCGTCCAACGCAAATTGAGCGCGACTATGCCATGGCGCACGTGCGGAGCGAGTTGTTCACAATCCAACTCCACGGCCTGCCCCGAAGCGTTGCCATCCGAACTGAGCCTGCCGCTGATGCCGCTGCTGGATCAGTTTCCTTCGACGACATGCTCGGTTCCATCATATCCACGGTCACACCTCCCAATGACTCCTAGAAGTGCGTGAGATAAAAGCGATAGAGTGCAATATTTTGCGAAGTAGAAGCAAATCTTTTTTCCTTTTTTTCATGACCAGATTGCATTGTGCGTGTCAGAGAGCAAGTGCAGAGATCGAGAGAGACAGAAAATATAATGAAATCATAAATGAATATGTTGAAAATATTTTCTCCACAGTCTTGTCAATTTATTTACGAGTTTGGATTATTTTCTGCTGCAGCATTGTACTTTCTCGCCGCCTTGTTTGAAATTTCCACAAAACTAGCTCATAAATTCACGTCTGTATGCGAAATAAACATGCGGAATAAATTTATGATTCATCAACAGTTTTATCGATTATCATCAGTAGATACATGCATCATTGCGCTCTGCCATGGAATGGCACCATTGAGGCTGACGAAGAAGTCCTTCAGCAGCATCTGTTGCTCCCGAGCGGAGGCGCTGCTTCGATTTCCACCCAGATTCCGGGCTGGCATTACCCCGACGTTGCCTGTCACGGTGGATCTCCATGAACCCTCCTGTACCTGGCCGGTGGGCAGTTCCTGGTCAACACTTCCAGGTGGCATGTAGGACCGAGCTGCTGTAATGTTGGCCTCGTCTTCTATTCGCATGAAGTTATGCAGTACGAATGCACACCGAATAAAGGCCTCAACGTGATCAATTCTCGCTATGATAGGTCGCAGGAAGAATCGCCAGCGAGTCACCAGGATTCCAAACGCATTCTCAATTGTGCGTCTTGCTCGAGACAGCCGGTAGTTAAACACTTGCGTCTTGTAGTCCAATGGTACCATTCCGCCGCGCCCAGGGAATGGGCGCATGAGATAATTCTTCAGCGGGAAAGCCTCATCACCGACAACTGCAAATGGCATGACGAGGCTGCTGCCAGAAATGCAGGAAGGCTCCGGGACTTTCACCGATCCAAACTCCAATCCAGCGTACAAGGCTAAACGTGAGAAGACTCCAGCGTCTCCTTCTCTCCCTGCGCTTCCACTCTCTATGTACGTGAAGATGTAGTTACTGCCGCACATGGCGAGTACCTGTGAGCTGAACTGTTGCTTGTAATTGAAGTAATGGGAGCCGGTGTTTCTTGGACAATGAACATTGAAATGCTTGCCGTCAATTGCACCGAGGCAGTTCGGAAAATGCCACTTTTCCCAGAATCCACCAGCGATTGCTTTCCATCCTTCTGCCGATGCAGGAAACTTTAGATATGTTGACGCCAGCTTGTCGTACATGGCAATCGCAGTCTCGAACACGACCCCTGACACAGTAGAGCGTCCTCGGCCAAATCGAAACGACAAGTCGGCTTGGCTGCAACCCGAAGCCAGGTAGCAAAGCGTCATCATTAGCTTCTCCTCTGCCGGAACGGCCTCTCTTCTTGCACATGGCCTGGAGAGTTTGGTTGCAGCCAGTGAAAGCAGATGCTCAAACCGAGCCGGGCGCATGCGCATATACTTGAAGTACATCTCCGAGTCTCTATCTCGCAGATGTGGGATCAATCCGGCAAACTCGCCAAGCTCTTCTCTTCGTTGATGACTCGGTCTACGCCACCATCGCCTAGGGCGGCGGCCTTGCCTGATCAGTCTACGATGTTGCAGTATCGTTACGATTGCCAGTAGCAGTAGCTTCTTGGCTCGTGAAAGCATGTTTGAAATCTGAAAGCTGGTCACGGCTTTCTGGTCAAGATTTCTTAGATTGAAAGCGCCCTGTCCGAAGCACAGATGGGGCTAGCACTAGACTGAATTACTTTATATACTCGTTACAGTGGCCAAGGGTCAAATATTGCCTGTTAAATTGAACTGCATGGCGATGCATCTATTTGAGGCCGATAGTAGCACCCGCTAGTAGTGGTCGCGCTGAGCTAGTAGATTTCTGAAAATCAGCTATTAGCTGTGAGCGTCAGCTATTTGCGGAAATGTGAACCAGGCTTAACTATAGTGACATGTAGATATGGGAAGATACACAGTCTAGATCGGAAAAAAACAATAATTAAACTGAGTACTTCATTCAGCTAAAACTATTCTGCACGTACCCCATCAACAGATAAACATTAATTTGTCAAAGAAAACTTTTTCAGTGCGATGATCCCAATCTAGAGATTAAATTCGTGACGGTCTGTATGCGATGGAAAACTAAAGAAAAAACCTAATGATGATTAAACTGTAAATAATGATAACAATTAGCGAGCATTCGAGAGTTCATCAACTAATGCATCTGTCAATCTGCAATGTATGTGCCTTTAGAATCAAGCCAGTGACAGCTTAGTGGCTTCAAGTTTATTTCTGTTCCTGCCATCAGCAATATACTCCTCTCTAAACTCGATACGTTGAAACACTTAACAGACAGCTCACACTTAAAAGATGTGCCTTATAAATTAGACTGCTTGAAGCAATTGTTCAATCAGTTAGTGTGCTTTGGGCCCCTTGGCAGATAAAAAACACCTCAATTGACAATTTGTCTACACGACCACACATGTGTGTTTAAGCTAACTAACTAACTAACTAACTAACTGACTAACTAACTAACTAACTAACTAACTAACTAACTAACTAACTGACTAACTAACTAACTAACTAACTAACTAACTAACTAACTAACTAACTGACTAACTAACTAACTAACTAACTAACTAACTGACTAACTAACTAACTAACTAACTAACTAACTAACTAACTAACTAACTAACTAACTAACTAACTAACTAACTAACTAACTAACTAACTAACTAACTGACTAACTAACTAACTAACTAACTAACTAACTAACTAACTAACTAACTAACTAACTAACTAACTAACTAACTAACTAACTAACTAACTAACTAACTAACTAACTAACTAACTAACTAACTAACTAACTAACTAACTAACTAACTAACTAACTAACTAACTAACTAACTGACTAACTAACTAACTAACTAACTAACTAACTAACTAACTAACTAACTAACTAACTAACTAACTAACTGACTAACTAACTAACTAACTAACTAACTAACTAACTAACTAACTAACTAACTAACTAACTAAATAACTAACTAACTAACTAACTAACTAACTAACTAACTAACTAACTAACTAACTAACTAACTAACTAACTAACTGACTAACTAACTAACTAACTAACTAACTAACTAACTAACTAACTAACTAACTAACTAACTAACTAACTAACTAACTAACTAACTAACTAACTAACTAACTAACTAACTAACTAACTGACTAACTAACTAACTAACTAACTAACTAACTAACTAACTGACTAACTAACTAACTAACTAACTAACTAACTAACTAACTAACTAACTAACTAACTAACTAACTAACTAACTAACTAACTAACTAACTAACTAACTAACTAACTAACTAACTAACTAACTAACTAACTAACTAACTGACTAACTAACTAACTAACTAACTAACTAACTAACTAACTAACTAACTAACTAACAAACTAACTAACTAACTAACTGACTAACTAACTAACTAACTAACTAACTAACTAACTAACTAACTAACTAACTAGCTAACTAACTAACTAACTAACTAACTAACTAACTAACTAACTAACTAACTAACTAACTAACTAACTAACTAACTAACTAACTAACTAACTAACTAACTAACTGACTAACTAACTAACTAACTAACTAACTAACTAACTAACTAACTAACTAACTGACTAACTAACTAACTAACTAACTAACTGACTAACTAACTAACTAACTAACTAACTAACTGACTAACTAACTAACTAACTAACTAACTAACTAACTAACTAACTAACTAACTAACTAACTAACTAACTAACTAACTAACTAACTATCTATCTATCTATCTATCTATCTATCTATCTATCTATCTATCTATCTATCTATCTATCTATCTATCTATCTATCTATCTATCTATCTATCTATCTATCTATCTATCTATCTATTCTATCTATTCTATCTATCTATCTATTCTATCTATCTATCTATCTATCTATCTATCTATCTATCTATCTATCTATCTATCTATCTATCTATCTATCTATCTATCTATCTATCTATCTATCTATCTATCTATCTATCTATCTATCTATTCTATCTATTCTATCTATCTATCTATTCTATCTATCTATCTATCTATCTATCTATCTATCTATCTATCTATCTATCTATCTATCTATCTATCTATCTATCTATCTATCTATCTATCTATCTATCTATCTATCTATCTATCTATCTATCTATCTATCTATCTATCTATCTATCTATCTATCTATCTATCTATCTATCTATCTATCTATCTATCTATCTATCTATCTATCTATCTATCTATCTATCTATCTATCTATCTATCTATCTATCTATCTATCTATCTATCTATCTATCTATCTATCTATCTATCTATCTATCTATCTATCTATCTATCTATCTATCTATCTATCTATCTATCTATCTATCTATCTATCTATCTATCTATCTATCTATCTATCTATCTATCTATCTATCTATCTATCTATCTATCTATCTATCTATCTATCTATCTATCTATCTATCTATCTATCTATCTATCTATCTATCTATCTATCTATCTATCTATCTATCTATCTATCTATCTATCTATCTATCTATCTATCTATCTATCTATCTATCTATCTATCTATCTATCTATCTATCTATCTATCTATCTATCTATCTATCTATCTATCTATCTATCTATCTATCTATCTATCTATCTATCTATCTATCTATCTATCTATCTATCTATCTATCTATCTATCTATCTATCTATCTATCTATCTATCTATCTATCTATCTATCTATCTATCTATCTATCTATCTATCTATCTATCTATCTATCTATCTATCTATCTATCTATCTATCTATCTATCTATCTATCTATCTATCTATCTATCTATCTATCTATCTATCTATCTATCTATCTATCTATCTATCTATCTATCTATCTATCTATCTATCTATCTATCTATCTATCTATCTATCTATCTATCTATCTATCTATCTATCTATCTAACTATCTATCTATCTATCTATCTATCTACCTATCCATCTATCTATCTATCTATCTATCTATCTATCTATCTATCTATCTATGAAGGCATCTGTCTTTTAATTCTTTCTTTCTCTATCTATCAGTCTCTGGATATTTATCTATCCATTTATCAAACAGAGTCTAATTGCAACAGCAAATAACTTTTTGGCATTCGACTCCAAAAATACTCTACAGGGATCGTTCCTATACTACAGAAATTTCAACCTTTTGGATCACCTATTCGCTAAGAAACCTGCAACCAATCGGATATCCTCACTTATCTCTTTAAATTCAAGCACCACTCCTCAAGAAATTTTTAGAAAAAATAAAAAATCTAGAGAGACTGTAGGCAACACAAAAATTGATCCTGACTGTGTGCTCTGCAATGCCGAGCTGTGTGAGGAGCTCCCGAATCGCTCTGGCTTCAATCCTGCTTGTTGTGGCCTGCAGCCCCTCGTCCGAAGCCGTCACCTTCAAGCTGGTCAGCAAGGACAGCCCGAGTGCCCCGGTGGCCATGGCGTCGGTGCTAGGCGGACTGCAGGCGGACTGCGCTGTGCGGTGCGCCCACACAGGCGGCTGCCTCGGGTTCTGCTGGCTGCGGGGCCTGTGCGAGCTGTTCAACCTGAGCGCGCTGTCTGACACGTGGAGGAGCTCAGGCGGCTGCGAGCTGTTCCAGCTGACTGACGCTCAGCCGTGTCGTCTGGGTGAGTGGCGGGGCTGATCTATCGCTAGAGTTCCGTAAGACTCTGCAGGCCCATTTGGGAATTAAAAAGACGAGTGTTTTAAACCTTAATCCAATTATTGCAGGCATTCCAGGTACCACCGTAAAAACCTCAACTGTAGCGGTGACAACCGTTCCAATCGTAAGAAAGCTGAGCATTGCGGGATGCACGCAAAGTTCCACCATCATGAAATACTTTTGCACGAATGCTATCGACGGTAACAAAGACCAGAGCAGCAGTTTGTTTTCCGCTACCCAGGGATTTGTAAACTCGTGGTGGCAAGCGAATTTGGTTGCTCCATCGTTCGTATCCCATCTCACCATCTACAACAGGAATGTGGCTCCCGAGTGGCTCACCAGATTCTTGCTGCTGGTGGACAATGTCGAGTGCAACCGATTGATAAACATCAACCCGTTCGTCGTGGCCAACTTCAACTGCAACAAGTTCGGCAGCGCCGTCCGAGTGCAGACGCTGAGAAGCGATTATTTGGTTCTGATCGAGGTTGAAATCTACGGATATTGCACTGAGTGCCATTAGGTCAAAGCTTTAGCTGGATGCTAATGATCGCAACTTTGAAACAATTGTTCATCATTGCAATTTTGTTTTTTTCAATTCTGACTATGCTGTATTTAGTGCATTCATCCATCCAAATAAAATACCTTAAAGTTGCTATCGTCGTGTTACATATTATTATAAATTTCAATTTTCCTTAAGTCCCAATTTTTACCTTATTTTTTTCTTTTTTGTAGAGACTTTTTGCCCCTTTGGACCATTTTGTAAATCTCCTAAGCGTCCTCCGAAATATTTCTTTTTTTTTTAAGTCTTTGAGTATTTAAGTTAAATCTGCATGTAGTTATTGAATAATCATCTTTAAAACTGTTGAATTTTTTTCAGGAAAATGAAGACATCATGCAGTAAATTAGAAAGGCCACTTTTTGATCTTTCCAAAACGTGGGGTCCTCCAGCCCTCCCGTGCCCAGCGCCACAGGTTCCGAAACCTATGATTCTTCTCTAATGAATGGTTAAAGAAAATTTTAAAATCCCTTAAAAAGTTTACTGAAAAATTGTATAGGCTCGTAATTATCGTGGGATACATAAAGCATAAACTCCAAGAGAAGTTGCTGGGTTTCGACCAAACTGAATATCTTCGTTCTCTGTTTTATAGGTATTGTACTAACAAAAGAAAATTATTCTGACGGAAGCGGACTCTGTGAAGCCTGAAATTGTTTCTGCTGTAGGAGCCTTCGATACGAAACGGTTAGATCCGAATTTTCCATCTGGTTATGACAGTTTTTTGGCACAAAATAATTGAGCCTCCATTTTCGTTGCTAACTCTTGTGTTATGGACTGTGGTATTGTCCTGCCCTCGCAGGGCAATGTAGCCTGGAACTGTGATTTGCTCCTTCGCAGCCCTTTGTGTCGTATAATACCGGTTCCAATCCTTCACTGCCCTTGCCCTTGCTCGAAAGCAATTTTCTAATGCTTTGATGGCATACCATCGTTTATGCGCCCACTCGATCATACTAACAACTCGGTGGGTGTACGTGCGTCCTATTGCTCTCAATCTGGCTGTGATCGAATGCCTAAAAGCAAGTTTTTGAGGGCCTCTATATAGTTTCGATCTTTTAATACGGCTGCACCGGTCGGCGGCCCTTTTAACTCCTGGTGAAGCTTGCTGATTGGCCGCCGATGCACTCATCTGTTTGGGAACTGCGGCAGTCAGCAAAGTTTAACTGGTTGGCCTGTCGTCGGTAAAAACTTCTGTAGGGACACTGTGTCGACCGAACTGTCGCCGCAAGATGCGGCATTGCACTCTTAGCTCTCTCTTACAAGCATAATCTCGACTTCAGATGCCGTGGAATTAAATTGCGAACAGCCGCCAAAGGTTCCTTGTGCATCTCATTCTGCTTCACAGGTGTTTGTTGGCTCACGTTTTCGCTGCTGCTTTGAGATCTATACAAAGACTTAGCACTTGGCCACCAGTTTTCAGTCGTTTTAGTGTAGGCTACGCACCGAGATCTTCTACATCAGCAAAATGTAGCATTGGTCTACGAATCAAACGTTGCAGCTGAATCCGATCATTCGAGAGCACTTACATTGATGCAGTACCTAAGTGATCGTCGTACGGGGTCGTGAGATTTCAACTTTTAGGTCAGGTAAATACACCGAGCGCGAAAAATTGGATTTCAACATCGATCTTTGAGGTTTCCCAAAGTTTCTGTCAGCGAAATCATATTGACAATGCTCCTGCTGAATCAGCATCAACATAGGCTTGCGTCGATGACTTTCTGGGCTCGGTCAGAACTCGGCGACACCCAAGGTTGGCGATAGGTTACTACTACGCTCGTATCAATCGCTTGTCAGTTGAATGTTCAACTCGCACTTTTTGTTGAAGCAGTGAGTGAGTCATCTAGATGTAAAATATGGCTGTTGAAAAATGACAGACCTTTTTGAGGAACACGAAGGTCAATAATAAATCAAGATTCTAGGACTGAATTACGCTGACTACGTACGCAGACAATTTTTTAATTGTCAAAAATTCTTTCAATCACATTAAAATAGTATCGTTGAGTTTTAATTCTGTGCTTGGTTTGCTAATAGTATATTATACGAGCTTAATAAATTAATATTAGGCTTTAATTCGGCTTGAGCTCCAGCATAGATATTATATTTTTGTTTTTGGCTTCAGCCTTATCCAACCGGTTTGAAATAACACCTCCGTTAATAATGCCAACGCCACGCGGTTTTTGCGTTTTGACCACCAACGGTAGCAACCGGTCAAATCTTATGGTCGACCTTACGGTTTCAGAGGCTATCACCGTTGGAGTTGAAGTTTCTGTGGTGGTAGTTTGATTAAAAAACGCGAAATTTGCTGACTCACACTGGTGAGCCATCCATGGTAAGTATACTGTTGAACGAAAAGCTTCGCCGTCACTATTTGGATTGTATTTTTTGATATCATCCTAATCAAATCCAATGAAAAGAATTCGCAGGTTTGCAAATAACTCCAGGATAATGATTCCTTTTTGCTGGCAACTTTTAAAGTCAAGATTCTATGCCATAATTTACTTGCTAATAATAATTGTAATAATAATAATAATAAAATAAATAAATTTATTGCTATAAATGATTAATTACTTGCATAAAATGTCTACAAAAACTCGACGCAAATTTTCGACTGATCCAACTTGAAAAAATTTTTTTCGTGTGAAAGTAAATAGGATAACAGAAGATAACTATCCGATAGAAATCTGACACAACTCCACAAAACAACAAAATTTATGCATAGGCATTTAAAAACAGACACGGTTCTTAGTTCAAGTTTGTGCACAAATCATCAACGCACATCAACATGAACATTCAATATCCGTAGAATTCCACTTCGACCAGAATAAGGTATTGACTTCTCAGGGTCTGAACACGGACCGCGCTGCCAATCGCGTTGCAGCTAAAGTTGGACACGGAGAACGGTACCGTCATGTTCGCTCGGTTGCACTCGACACCGTCCACAAGCAGTGAGAAAATGGTCAGCCATTCAGGAGCCGTATCTCTGCTGTAGATGGTGAGGTAGGAGATGAACGATGGAGCAGTCAGATTCGCCTGCCACCACTCATTGTACGCTGGATAGGTAGCGGAATACATCAAAGTCCTGCTCTGTTCTTTGTTGCCGTCCAGAGCAAACGTGCAATAATATCTCAAAAAAGTGGAACTTTGTGTGCAGCCAGCAACGCTCAGCTTCCTTATAGTTGGAGCGGTTGTTGCCTCTACAGTTGAGGTTTTTACGGTGGTACCTGGAATGCCTGCAATAATTGGATTAAGGTTTAAAACACTCGTCTTTTTAATTCCCAAATGGGCCTGCAGAGTCTTACGGAACTCTAGCGATAGATCAGCCCCGCCACTCACCCAGACGACACGGCTGAGCGTCAGTCAGCTGGAACAGCTCGCAGCCGCCTGAGCTCCTCCACGTGTCAGACAGCGCGCTCAGGTTGAACAGCTCGCACAGGCCCCGCAGCCAGCAGAACCCGAGGCAGCCGCCTGTGTGGGCGCACCGCACAGCGCAGTCTGCCTGCAGTCCGCCTGGCACCGACGCCATGGCCACCGGGGCACTCGGGCTGTCCTTGCTGACCAGCTTGAAGGTGACGGCTTCGGACGAGTGGCTGCAGGCCACAACAAGCAGGATTGAAGCCAGAGCGATTCGGGAGCTCCTCACACAGCTCGGCATTGCAGCTCGCATAGGCAGGGTGAATGAGTGGCAAAACTTTTTTGTTGAGATGCTGTTTGGCGAACATCCATTAATTTAAATGGGAAAAAGAGGAGTTCCATTGTTTGCACATCTTCATATTAGCTAACTAATACTCGTACATGCAGGTGAGTGGATTAAGAGGACTTAATTGATGTGATCAATGATATCGAAGATTGCTAAAAAAGCATTTTCGTTGAAAGCAGATAATTTTTTACCTACTTAGATAATAAATTAATAGATATAGATAATAAGTCAATTTCAGTTAGATAGATTATAGATAATTTGTACCGTATTTGTACGTAGATAAGTAATAGATAGATGGATACATAAATGCATAGATAGATAGTTTGATAGATAGATAGTTACAAGATAGATAGACAGATTGATAAATTTGCTGCATCTGGGAGATAAAAGTAAACATGTCCTAATGTGTGAAATTAATTGACTGTGGATCTGCAGAGGATTGAACCACTCTGGCTGGATAAGTGTCTCGAGCTTCTTAATTGATAAATTTTTGGTATGGCCTAGAAGCTAATGGTTTGATAGGATACTACGAGCGTAGCTAGCCTAAATTGGCTCGTTGTGATGCTAAAGCATCGTTGGGTTTTCTGGACTTCTCCAGTTGCATTAACCTCCTGTAACGCAGAGTGACGATTATGTGTTTAATCAACCCATTTAAAAATTAGGGCCATCAGGACGCCAAAAACAAGTTTTCTTGTAAAAAAATTGCATTTGCAAATACACGGTAGCGTATTTTTAGCTTATTACAAACTAAATTGTGGGAAATTGTGCGCTCACTTAATATCTTCGAGCAGAGCTACAGCTTCGTTAAGTCTGTAAAGTGCGCATGGACGTGAAGAGTGATGGCAGCCGTGAAATCATGTTTAAATTACATGTACTAGCACAAATTTGACTTGCTCAGGCAATTCCACACTGAGGTAGTCCCCGAAATGTTTTCCTGGCAAACTAACCAGTCTACAGCTAAGGCAATTTTGGCTGTTTGAGACGAATGCTATGAATATTTTGGTGATGATTATTGCTACGAAAATGGTTTCAAGTTGCACTCCGTAGGCCGATCTACAACGGTTGATTTGTTCATGCGGAAAATCACAGCCCGCAGCTCAACAAGTTTTCCGAAAAAATGGACACAGCTGTTACATTTAAGCCAAACAAATTTCTATAATATTGATTCTGAATTGTTTATCGTTTTTTTTTCACTAGAATCGTTTCTTTATTTAAATGTTATAAATTTACTATAATTAGTGCTATACTTTTATCTAGCACTGGGGAGAAATATATTTAGTATGAAACTATCCGATGGAATTGTAGGCATATCATCCTGCAATATCATCAAGATGAAAAAACTATTTAACGACTAAGCTAAGGAAAAAAACAAATGCACTAAACCAGAAAAGTGCTGATAGATGCTCCAATAAAACAATACTTGCACACGAACGATTCGGCGCCACAATAAGATGAAAGCAGGCGGGCAGACGGGGTGAGCGAGAGACGCAAAATTAGGCTTAATTCTATCGTTCTTTTACGCTATCCTGTCTAATTATTGTAATACGAGCGTAATTATAGATTTTTATAGTCTATGGTCAAAGCTATACAATTAATCCTCTTATCGATCTCTTTTAACATGTCTCTACCTCCTGCTTCTATATGTGCAGCTAGACTGTTTTGGGAGAAGTTAGTTTTCGATATAACTAAGCCATCTAACATTGTGATTGAGTTGAGCCGCCATCGCATCAGCCTGACTACGCAACTCGTCTAGTTCCGCTTCAGCTCGACCGGCTTCCAGACGGACGGTTTCAATTGCTGACGTCAGCGAATCTAGAGTTGAATGACCGGCCAGCTCCATTTGATGGGTCAGACGTTCGACTGCGGGTTAGATTAAGGGGGGGTCGGCGGTCTAGCGCGTCTGCCTTGTGTGCCACTGGTCCAGGTTCAACCAGGTAGGTTGGCTTTTTCCCTAGTGCGGTTTCGCGTGCAGGGTCACATTAATTTGGGGCCTTGTGCACGAATTGGTTGGGCTATGGGCCAGTTGTGCAATTTACGCCCATGAGGGCCACCACCAAGGCATAGAGAGTTTACATGCCTGGAACTGCCGCTTGTACACCCTATGTGAGTGCGTGACTGGGTGCCGGCCTGTGTGTGTTTCTATGCCTGCATACCGTATTTAGTGTGACTGAACGCGCTTCAGGAGTCAGCGCACGATGTCGCTTTGAGCGTCAAAGTGCCTACAGTCCTGCAGATTTAGCTTTAGTGGATTAGATTAGGCGGAGGCGGGTAGCGAAAATCGGTATAATATCGCTACGCCACGTCTTCTTGTCTCTCGCTTACTAAATTTTTCTCCATCCTCATTTATGCCTGTCTCTCGCTTCCCACGCTTCTGTCTCCCCCTTCCTGTCTCTCGCTTGCCACAATTTTCTCTTCACAATTGCCGTCGTATCTCCCGCTTCGTCTTTATCTTCCCTTACTTGTTCCAGGTCTCTCACAGAATCGTTGTCTACTTTTCAATAGAGAAAGTACAATATAATTTAATCGAAAAAACTCACTAGAAATTTTCACGACTCGCATAATTTCTTCCGTGACCTTTAAATCTTCGTGCAAGCCGATTGTACTCGACTGAAATCGTTCGAGCCTTGCCTCGCAATCGGACAGACGAGCCGAGATGCCGGCCTGACGACTGAGCAAAAATTATTGTGTTTGGCAGTCACTGCCGAATGATGGGTTTACTTGCTACTTTAGGACTGTATAGCTTTGTGTTTCATCATCCTAGCTTTGGACGCAGTTGCGTCAATATTTGTTTTGTTTGTTGATTTAAATCTAGGTGCAGAGTATTTTTCAGGTCGAACTGAATTTTACTGCTCCAGTAAACTGGGCATTGACCTCTGATTCGGGGCTCGGCCAAAGGCGGTCAAGGGGCTGCGCCCCCCTGCTTGAAGGATTGGTACCCCCTAGACACGAGTCTTGGAGCCAGAGGTCTTGGCGCCCTCTGATCCTCGTAGATGAAGCTGTCTTTTCCCAAGACAAAATTGCACAGTGTGACAATTAGTTTCACTGAAATATTCATTCATTGATTTAAGTTTAGTAGGTATTTCGCATCACATCTGACTATTTGCAATAAAAGCGTAACTCAAAATTCAACACAGCTTACAAACCTTTCCATGTCGATTAAGCTTTCCTGCTTTGTACTGATCGAATCGGCGAGAAAAAAAAGATCTTTCATTCGATTGCTCAAAACTCTAACCGATTCGGACTTGGATATAGCTGACTGCACTGCCGATAGTTGTTGTCGTTTCAGTTGAAGCTCCAGCTTTAAGACGTTGGCTTCCACGCGTAGTTTAACATCGCGAACTGTAAAATACAAGCAAAATAAGATTGCTTTGATTATTCATATCATTAATAGTCATTCTACACAAAATGGTAGCTATGTAAATTCAATTTACCTGCAAAAAGATACTTTAGCTTTACTACATAAATATGGCAAGCTAAAAATGAGTAACCCAAAAATGAATACTATTAACTTACCTGAATTGAGGTACTCCTGAAAAGATAATTTGAAATGAAAGAGGTTGTTAATTTGCAGATTATATTATATTGAAGATAAATTTATATTAAACTTTTACAGGCCATTAAATTAATAAGTCCAAGACGCTTGCAATGAGGTATTTCCTGGAGCCAGTCTTCCCTCTTCACTTAGAGCAGATTGGTTTACGGTCTCTGGTCTATGCCCAAACTATAAGCTCTCTATAAGCTCTGAGGCTCTGATCTTAGACTGCTTCGGGTCTCGTGTATTTATACCCTTTTTGGACCCAGGTGAGGCCATGCAAGGTCATATTTTAAATGCCAAATTTCAGACTATGGCTTTTGACAAGCTTGACAGGGTAGAGTTTTGCACAACTAGTCTAGTGCAAGCGTACATGATCGATGAGCACGTGTGTTGTGTCTGGGTACATGATGAATCATGCTTAGGGGTTTGGTTTGACAATTTTAGGTCAAGCAGGTGACTTTTGCCGATTGGCTACTAAAATATATAGCAGATGATTTTTTGATTGATTGGTTCACGCTTACTTTACGTGCTGTACAATATATAAATTTATCCACAATGTGCTGTTCTTACTACTAATTTACTTTTATAAGTAGTATTGTTTGCATTTTGAGTCTATACCTGAACTGTAGACATACTACAGTAATGCATTATATATTAAATATATATTAGACTATTTTAATAGATTGGTATACATATACATGCCAGTCAGTAGTTAATTAAAACATATAGGCTTCACGTGCACTATAAATACATGTAAGCTTGCAAAATTTTACTTTTCTAAAATATAAAATGCATAATAAATATATGATATTTGAAACTTTATACAGCAAGTTTTTAATTCAAAATAACAATTCGATTTAATTTCTGTAGGTATTTGCAATTAGCTGATGAGGGATAATAAAATATTTAATTTTTATTATCCCTCTTTTATTATCCCTCTTTAACAAGCATGTTGATAAGAATTTCAAATCCCTTAAATAAAAAATGTGTTTACCCTTAGCATATATATTATGCAAATAGCTTAACAGCTTAAATATACATACATGTATACATTGCAGTTAGGCTACATAAAGAAGGTTTCTTTAGGATTTTTCAAAATTCTTGCTAAATTACATCAAATAAATATTTTTACAGAACATTTCATTTTACACATTTTTATGAAAAAATGCTGTATTTTTTGTCCAAAAAAAGAAATACATTATGCCGCGAAAACTCACAATGCTCTCTAACTCTTCGCTTGTGACCTCCATATCAGGGACATTTGGAACACAAAGACTTAGATCGTCAATGGTATTGGAGCTAATTGCTATCATTCGTGCATTGGAGATTTCGTTCACTTCGTTTAATATTTCCTGATAATAAGAGTCCACTTCTTTTTCATAGATTGCCATTCAGATGCAGAAGAGTGAGTAAAATAGTTAGTTTAATGTATCCTACAAAATGAGGATCGATCAGAGACAAATTATGATCGCTATGCAATGGAAAGCGCGGCAAAAAATCAAATTCTGAATAATTATGTTATTAAAGTAGAATTGTTATGTAAATAAATTATCTACAGCATATTAAGTTACTTTTATTTATAAAAATACAAGTAACCGAATACTTTTTATTTAGTTAATGCGAAATGTCACTCAGTGATTTGTTTGTCTATCTAGTTAGCGACAAATAGCCATTTAAATTATTTCTTTAAAAAATTTTATTGCGCATTCGAAGCTCTACAGGGTCCATTGGCTTTAAAAAGAAAATACGAGAAGGACGGCGATTGACGCAGATAGCGCTAAAACAAAAATACACGTCTATACACTGGTTAAATTCTGAGAGACAATTGAATAGAGGGATTATCTGAGGCGGAGACAAGGACCACTATAGATAGAACGCCTTAATAAGAACTTGGATGTTCTTGGGCGCAGATGTGATTAATGGCGTTGCTAGTAAGGCCGCTTGCATTCCGAACTTACTGCGCAAGCATTCTTAAAGGTATTGTCCGATAACCTTAAAGAAATAATATTTTTTCGATAACACTGGTTATCCCCCTCCGCTCCGCTACGCTATAGCTCCGCTGGGTCTATGACAGTTGCTTGCCAAGACATTTGCTAGCCGACATTTGCTAGCCGACACTTGCTAGCCGACACTTGCTAGCCGGACATGTGCCTGCCGAGACTTTTGCTAGCCGACACTTGCTAGCCGACAGTTGCTAGCCGACACTTGCTAGCCGACACTTGCTAGCCGACAGTTGCTAGCCGACACTTGCTAGCCGACACTTGCTAGCCGACACTTGCTAGCCGACACTTGCTAGCCGACACTTGCTAGCCGACACTTGCTAGCCGACACTTGCTAGCCGGACATGTGCCTGCCGAGACTTTTGCTAGCCGACACTTGCTAGCCGACACTTGCTAGCCGACACTTGCTAGCCGACACTTGCTAGCCGACACTTGCTAGCCGACACTTGCTAGCCGACACTTGCTAGCCGACACTTGCTAGCCGACACTTGCTAGCCGACACTTGCTAGCCGACACTTGCTAGCCGACACTTGCTAGCCGGTTGAGACACCAACTAAACTGATAACTACTATGGCAGTGGCTACAGTTCTGATACCGGAACCTTAATTTGCCTGGCTAGAGTTCCATCTAAATTGCAAATGCAATAGCAATGTGCTTGCCGAGACTTTTGCTAGCCGACCTTTGTTAAGCGGCTAGCTGCATGGATGCCTGCCGTTCGTTTCCAAGATGGAAAGTTGAGTTTACGTAATTAACAAGTTGATGATTCTAAACATTTTCAGTTTATACAATAATTACATGCATCAGCAATTTTGTAAGATTGCTCATATGTACATCTTCGCACTCCGCACATCTTCGCACTCTATCATCATCATGCATTCTCATCATTCACTCACCATTCATTCATTTTTTCATTCATTTCATTATTCATCATCATCAGCATTATCATTATCATCATTCGAGGGTTCGCGACCCATAGCGAACCCTCAAGACGATTGACAATAGCGAAAACATAGAGCTTATTGATTGAGAAATTGACATGGACTTCTATAGCAGACATAGTAGAAGTCCGTGGAAATTGACTGAACGTAGAGAGCTGCGCGATAGCTCATTCGAAAGCTATTAGCATGCTGCATATGAGCAAATTCTTCGATTTCTAAAAAAGCGAATTTAAGAAAACGAATTTTGGATATATATTTGTTTTACTACATCACTAAATATGCTTAATAAATAGTAAGAAAATAGTAGCCACTACACTGTGCGCTGCAGTTTTACTCTGAAACCACATGGTAGGTACTGATAAAATGAGAAAACACCCGGCTAGCAAGTGTCGGCTAGCAAGTGTCGGCTAGCAAAAGTCTCGGCAAGCACATGTCTGGCTAGCAAGTGTCGGCAAGCAAGTGTCGGCTAGCAAGTGTCGGCTAGCAAGTGTCGGCTAGCAAGTGTCGGCTAGCAAGTGTCGGCTAGCAAAAGTCTCGGCAAGCAGATGTCTGGCTAGCTAATGTCGGCTAGCGAACGTCGGCTAGCAAGTGTCGGCTAGCAAATGTCCGGCTAGCAAATGGGGGTAACCGAGCTCCGCTATACCTTAAAGAAATAATATTTAAGGCAACATTTTATGATATACTCGTGAGCCTACATGTACATGTAATTATACGTCTGTACACACATGTAAATGAATGTAACATGTGCGCAGTTTTTGTTAAATCAAGCTTTCATTTAATTGACCATACTGTACGCTGCCCATATTTCTTACATGTAAGTGATGCTTGTGGATTAAGGTCCGCTGTTGCTTCTGACACTTGGGGAAAACTTGTCTTTTCAACCTTATCAAAATCCATTTTGGACCTCCAGATGTAGCTTTTGCTTTTTGACCCAGAATTCAGCGAGCTTTTGCAGCTTAGCCGCACTATATTTCCAGGCAAGCTGAATTCGATAGTTAAAATAGAACCTGCGAAAGATACCGAGCATAAACTAATGCTACTGCCGCAGAGTAGAGGCTCCTAGAAAGTTCTAAATGCAGACAACCAAGCATTACACTGCTTCCGAGGAATTGAAAGTTTCGCAACGCTGTCGTTGAACAGAGGCTTTCTAGAAGTTCATGAGGACATGAACTTTGACATACAAATGTTATGGCATTTGCATGACTCGAATCATGAAATAATTGCAAGAAATTATTACGGAACTCCAAGCAGGGACTTCGTGACTATATATAGTCAAAAAGTCCCTGACTCCAAGTCCATTGGGTTGGAGAGTCATACAAGACAATCAGATTTAAAAAAGTACTTAGATAACAAAAATTTCGATTCTACTGCTATCGAGAATATCCGCATAAAACTAGTAATTGAAGACTGCGTTTTACTTATAGGTATGTATCCGTGTAAAGTGTTTAAGCACCAAGTAGCAAAATCAAAGTACACGTGCACTTTTGTACTAGAAGTGCACCCAGGTCGCAAAGTCTCTGCTCGTCCAATAGCCCAAGATGCCCTTGTCGTAAGGCCTTTTCGTTGCTTGCAGCCATAAAATGCACATTTTTCAATACTCTGAAATACGTACTTTCGCAGTTTCGGTAAAAATACTACAGAATTTGAGAAAAGACCTATCATAATCTTTTAGGTTGTAAGTGCCCCGCCAATCCACTGGGGTATATCATTTGGCGACTTAATACAACGATTCTATATTCACCGGGATAAAAGTTTTCAAGTGGTCACAAAAATCGCAGTTTTTGTTTGGTATGGCAACCGCAGAATGTCTAAATAGCAACAAAGTGTACGGGGATCGATAGCGCTAGTTGTTTTACACATTTTGTCGAAAACCACAACCTTTTAGGTGGCTCAGTTTTTTCTACAAATTTTCAAGTTCAAAAAACGTGATTTTTTCATTCTGTTAATAGGAAGCAATCGTACAGTATATCGGTATGAACTCGCTTGTCGCAAAATCCAAAATGCGACATAAAAATAAAAAATAAGATCTTTTGTTTGCAGAGTATTTGTCTAACTAATAGATGAGTGAACTTTGAGGAATAAATTAAGGTTGTCAATTATACAGGTGCTTTCCAGAACAATTCGCATAAATTTTATATGCAGTGCAGATCATTTCTTACTCACTTTAGAATGTTGGATTACATTAGATTTTTTCAGTTTAGTTTGTTTAAGCAATAAAATATTTTATTTCGAAGTCGCAAAAGGCTTTCCCGATTGATGGATACATACGAGCGTACATAAATAGATGGATAGATTAAAAAAATGTTGGAAAATGTTTGTTGGTGTCTGAATGTCACAACTAAAGCAGCAATTGTAGGCCTCTGGACAAGTGTCTCGAGATTCTGAACTGATCAAACTTTCTGGTCAGAGTTCCAAAACGATAAGTTAGTTGATGGGTTTTTGATGGGCTGATGGATACTGGCTAACTTTAGCTAAGCTGTCATCGAGTTGTGATGTTAAGCAACATCAGGTTTCCTGGAGTTCTCCATTAGAATTGTCCTTCTTATGCAGGCTCACGGTTACTTATTGAATAAACAAATTCACGATCAGGGTCATTGCGACAACAAACACTAACTGTCTTGTAAATTAAATTGCATTTGTAAATACTCTGTAGTATATACTTAGCTTAATGTAAAATAAATTTTACGACTTATTTTCCTTATTTTCATTCATGAATGGTCTTAATTTTCTCTAACTGTAGTCTATATTTGATAAACAGTTTAAAAATTATAAAGTTTCGTATGAATTCTCTTGCTTTTGCTGCAATACTAGAGCTGCCGCTTTAACCAGAGACGCTCCTAACAAATACCAGAGCACGACTTCGATGTTTTCCGCTACCAATGCAGCTTATCATGAGTGGTGGCAGGCGATCCTGGCTGCTCCATCGTTTGTCTCCTACATCACCATCTACAACAGGAATGTGGCTCCTGAATGGCTCAGCCATTTCTCACTGCAGGTTGACCTAGTCCAGTGCAACCTAGTGAACCTGGCGGTGCCCTTCTCTGTGTCCAACTTCAACTGCAACAAGTTCGGTAGAGCCGTTCGTGTGCAGACCCTGCGAAGCAATCATATCATTCTGGTTGAGGTGGAAGTCTATGGATATTGAATGCCAGCTGTGGGAGGACTCACCTTCTGCGGAGTTTCTGCAACTGTTTTAGCAAATTTGTCCTAAAATTGTTTTATAAACAGAGAAAAGAATTTACTGCGTCACATCTGAGACTGCTGTGAGATGCGATTATTTTTGCGCATATTTTTAGAGCTAATAATAACTTACAATTTATTTTTTTGCCCTACGATTCAGCTGGTGACAGTGTTTGCTGTTGTTTGCTAGGGTGTACTCCGAAAGTGTGGATTTCTTATTGATTGTATAATTTAACCCTCTTCGAGCGAAACTCGGCTTGCTTCTCCTGCTTTTAGAATCGGCATCCATGTGTCAATCAAGCTTGCAGTTGAAAAGCCCATGCGTTTTACCTAATAACCATTGCTGCTGCTGAGTAGTGTCTCAACTTGTCGTGAATATGGTAAGAATCCTGTAGATTTTTCTTGCCGAAATAACGTAAGTTTCCTCATTGCAGTTGAGTTGTTAGCCTCTTACTTTGTGTTATGCAGTGTTTCTTCTCCTTTAGTGAACTTGCAACTATTTTTTGCTTTTGGATCTTTTTTTCTTAAGATTGATCTTTGTCAAGCAAAAACAGACCTGCCTTTCCATTCTGCCTCTATAATTTTTTACTAATTATGGCATTTATTATTCAATTATAAAAAAGGAAAAATGCCGTAACAAAATTTCGTGATAAAGTTTCCGAGTTTTCTTTCAGAATTTTTTAGTCTGTCCCGAAATCGAGTACCATTATAGGGAGCTGTCTTATGCTTGGCTGGTTTTACGAGTAATTTGAAAAATCAGACTTTACAAACTTTCAAAACAATTTTTAATTGCCTTATGTGAATCATAAAAAAAAACAAAAAATAGTTTCTTTTGTTTTAAAACACTTCCAACTAAAATTGTGACACTTCGGCTGCGACAGCCTACTTCGTGGTTATTAATAAGAAAATTGATTAATTATCTTACAGGTAGAAACATTGCTGTCCTCCGCTGGCGTTTCCGAGTTTTTCCGAATACCGAATTTTAATGTCTGCTAAATTCAATTGTAACTAAGGCACAGGTGGATTTTGCTCCGCTATACCTAACTAGACAAGTTGAAAGCTAACAAGTGTCACATAAAGCGCGACTTGTAAATGGAGGTAAAGTGATGTTTACGATGCTTAGAGTGAATTACATCGCAGAAAAATACTATAAGATCAATATGTTAGTAATAAAAATTTCGTCTAATATTATAAAATATGCTCGTAAAGGTATTCAATTCAGCTGCAGCCTTGATGTCTGGACAGAAGTCTAAAAGCAAAGCAGAGTAGCCGAGTTTCTGATAAAATAGCATTCTAGCTCGTGGTTCTTACATATTAAAAGCTTTCAAGACATCAGTGAAAAGAAAAATTAACAAATTTTTACGAAGTAATTTTAAGCATAAGTACTTATCAACTCAAAAAGTATCTGGCAGATTGTTCAGTGCCAACCTTAAGTGCCCACATTTCAAATGAAGTATTCGAAAGCTTCGGCACTAATCTCTGTTAAAAACTGCGAACTTTCGGTTCGACGGTAGGGATAGTCCTTCCGCAGCTGGCATTCAATATCCATAGACTTCCACCTCAACCAGAATGATATGATTGCTTCGCAGGGTCTGCACACGAACGGCTCTACCGAACTTGTTGCAGTTGAAGTTGGACACGGAGAAGGGCACCGCCAGGTTCACTAGGTTGCACTGGACTAGGTCAACCTGCAGTGAGAAATGGCTGAGCCATTCAGGAGCCACATTCCTGTTGTAGATGGTGATGTAGGAGACAAACGATGGAGCAGCCAGGATCGCCTGCCACCACTCATGATAAGCTGCATTGGTAGCGGAAAACATCGAAGTCGTGCTCTGGTATTTGTTACCGTCGATAGCGTTCGTGCAAGGTTAGCTCGAAAAGGTAGAACTTTGTGTGCAGCTAGCAATGCTCAGCCTCTTTATGATGGGGGCGGTTGTCACAGTTGTAGTTGTTACGGTGGTGCCTGCAATTATTGCATCAATTCGTGTTGCTATGCAGCAAAGCTCAGTGCAAAACTTGATCCGCGCCACTTACTTATTTGATCACCCAGCTTGAACACCTCGCAGCCGTCCGAGCTCTTCCAGGTGTCAGAAAACGCGCTCAGGTTGAACAGCTCGCACAGGCCCCGCAGCCAGGAGAAGCCGTGGCAGCCGTCAGTCTGGGCGCACTGCACAGCGCAGTCAACCGAGCTGGCGCCCGGCGCCGAGGTCATGGCCACCGGGGCACTCGGGCTGTCATTGCTGACCACCTCGAAGGTGAAGCCATGCGACGAGGGGCTGCAGGCCACGACAAGCAGAATTGAAGCCAGAGCGATGCGGGACTTTATCGCATAGCTCGACATTGCAGTCCACAGTGTCATGATGAATGAGTGGCAAAAGTTTTTGGTGAGAAGCTGTTTGGCGAACATCCATTAATTTAATCCATTAATTATTTGATTAAGGGAAGAAAAATAAGATCTTTTGTTTGCAGAGTATTTGTCTAACTAATAGATGAGTGAACTTTGAGGAATAAATTAAGGTTGTCAATTATACAGGTGCTTTCCAGAACAATTCGCATAAATTTTATATGCAGTGCAGATCATTTCTTACTCACTTTAGAATGTTGGATTACATTAGATTTTTTCAGTTTAGTTTGTTTAAGCAATAAAATATTTTATTTCGAAGTCGCAAAAGGCTTTCCCGATTGATGGATACATACGAGCGTACATAAATAGATGGATAGATTAAAAAAATGTTGGAAAATGTTTGTTGGTGTCTGAATGTCACAACTAAAGCAGCAATTGTAGGCCTCTGGACAAGTGTCTCGAGATTCTGAACTGATCAAACTTTCTGGTCAGAGTTCCAAAACGATAAGTTAGTTGATGGGTTTTTGATGGGCTGATGGATACTGGCTAACTTTAGCTAAGCTGTCATCGAGTTGTGATGTTAAGCAACATCAGGTTTCCTGGAGTTCTCCATTAGAATTGTCCTTCTTATGCAGACTCACGGTTACTTATTGAATAAACAAATTCACGATCAGGGTCATTGCGACAACAAACACTAACTGTCTTGTAAATTAAATTGCATTTGTAAATACTCTGTAGTATATACTTAGCTTAATGTAAAATAAATTTTACGACTTATTTTCCTTATTTTCATTCATGAATGGTCTTAATTTTCTCTAACTGTAGTCTATATTTGATAAACAGTTTAAAAATTATAAAGTTTCGTATGAATTCTCTTGCTTTTGCTGCAATACTAGAGCTGCCGCTTTAACCAGAGACGCTCCTAACAAATTCTTGCTAACGAAATCACGTTTCATTTTGCTGACCCCATTCAAGATTAAATGCTGCTGTGACGTAGTTTCTTCGAGTTCGAGTACAGACTGGTCTGCTGGCGTATACGATACTACTGCGCTGAGTAGCGTTGGTCTCCACAATAAGAATCATTTTAAAGACGCGCATTAGTAGTTTATGTCTTTATTATTTCAGCTGACATCTCAAGCCAATGCACTGAGCACTCGTGGCACGCAAAGGGGCCTAGTACAAGAGACGCACATTACAAAATCGCTTGATCAAACCCTTATTTAAATACATTTATATACGAGGAAACAACATTTAAACAAAGCTGATAATAAATACATGCGAATCAGCAAATATATAGACTCATAATGTTTTTAATGCCTTTAGTTAATTTTAATTTGAGAAAATTTAAGTCAGTGGTGCTCTGTTTTGCCTTAAAAATGTTTTTTTCGCTACTTACTCAAAGTAGTAGCGCATGAAATTTCGCCTCTTCAAGGCATTTTTGGCTTAAGTGAGAAATCTGCTCTTCGAATTGATTATTGCCGCCAAGAGCGAGCTACTACCCTCCCCTGTCAATCATTCTTGCAGCGTCCAACAGTAAACTGACAAGGAGATTTGATGATGGAAAGTCCCAGATCGGAAAGCAGCCTTACGATTTCGTCTTTAATTCAGATGAAAATGTTAAGTCAGCGCAGATCTGTCTGCCAGTTTCATTAATCACAGAAAAGCTTCATCATTGCAATAGTTTGAATGCATTAATTAATTTTGCAGTGGTCTGCACACGAAACAAACTGATGATGGAGAACTCCAGTAAGCGTAATGATGCTTAAAATTAATATATATTGACAGCCAGCGAGTACCCATGCCTTCATCAGCTAATGCATGTGCAGATCCAAATAGCTCTCAGCCTAGCTGTCTGTTAGAATCAGGCTAGTGGCTGCTGGGCTACATCAACTTTTATCGCTAATTTATTTACTGCTGCTGAGCAAGGCTCTCCATGTCCTCAACAAACTTTATCGCTTTTATTAATTTCGGTTGTGCCAGTCCAGGCCTTCCAAATTTCCACCACATTCCAAATTATCAACTTATCAAACGATCTATCTATTTACTCATGTAATTTTATATGTACATGAAAGAAGTATATGAGTAATTTGTTGTCTAAAATTACATTTTAGAGTCATTATTTTTGGCCAGGAACAAAAAAATTGAGTCCTAGCACTTGATATATTTCAGACATTTATCCCGCACTTGATGATTAGGCTGTGGTAACCTGCAACCAATAAGCCGATCGCGTATAACTTAATTTAATAAAAAATAGTTGATGTCAATGCCAATTATGGCAAACTTATCGCAACTATCCATCCTAACTCTGTACTCTGCAGTACCGAGCTGTGTGAGGAGCTCCCGCATCGCTCTGGCTTCAATCCTGCTTGTTGTGGCCTGCAGCCACTCGTCCGAAGCCGTCACCTTCAAGCTGGTCAGCAAGGACAGCCCGAGTGCCCCGGTGGCCATGGCGTCGGTGCCAGGCGGACTGCAGGCGGACTGCGCTGTGCGGTGCGCCCACACAGGCGGCTGCCTTGGGTTCTGCTGGCTGCGGGGCCTGTGCGAGCTGTTCAACCTGAGCGCGCTGTCTGACACGTGGAGGAGCTCAGGCGGCTGCGAGCTGTTCCAGCTGACTGACGCTCAGCCGTGTCGTCTGGGTGAGTGGCGGGGCTGAGCTTTGGTGGATGCTTTCAAAAAGTGTTTGTAACTATAAAAGACTCATGCATAACTTTAGAATTCAATTGCAGGTGAGCCAGTTGCCACCGTAAAAACTACAACTACAACTGTGACAACGGCCCCAACCATAAGGATGCTGAGCATTGCTGGCTGCACACAAAGTTCTACCTATTCGAGCTACCCTTGCACGAACGCTATCGACGGTAACAAATACCAGAGCACGACTTCGATGTTTTCCGCTACCAATGCAGCTTATCATGAGTGGTGGCAGGCGATCCTGGCTGCTCCATCGTTTGTCTCCTACATCACCATCTACAACAGGAATGTGGCTCCTGAATGGCTCAGCCATTTCTCACTGCAGGTTGACCTAGTCCAGTGCAACCTAGTGAACCTGGCGGTGCCCTTCTCTGTGTCCAACTTCAACTGCAACAAGTTCGGTAGAGCCGTTCGTGTGCAGACCCTGCGAAGCAATCATATCATTCTGGTTGAGGTGGAAGTCTATGGATATTGAATGCCAGCTGTGGGAGGACTCACCTTCTGCGGAGTTTCTGCAACTGTTTTAGCAAATTTGTCCTAAAATTGTTTTATAAACAGAGAAAAGAATTTACTGCGTCACATCTGAGACTGCTGTGAGATGCGATTATTTTTGCGCATATTTTTAGAGCTAATAATAACTTACAATTTATTTTTTTGCCCTACGATTCAGCTGGTGACAGTGTTTGCTGTTGTTTGCTAGGGTGTACTCCGAAAGTGTGGATTTCTTATTGATTGTATAATTTAACCCTCTTCGAGCGAAACTCGGCTTGCTTCTCCTGCTTTTAGAATCGGCATCCATGTGTCAATCAAGCTTGCAGTTGAAAAGCCCATGCGTTTTACCTAATAACCATTGCTGCTGCTGAGTAGTGTCTCAACTTGTCGTGAATATGGTAAGAATCCTGTAGATTTTTCTTGCCGAAATAACGTAAGTTTCCTCATTGCAGTTGAGTTGTTAGCCTCTTACTTTGTGTTATGCAGTGTTTCTTCTCCTTTAGTGAACTTGCAACTATTTTTTGCTTTTGGATCTTTTTTTCTTAAGATTGATCTTTGTCAAGCAAAAACAGACCTGCCTTTCCATTCTGCCTCTATAATTTTTTACTAATTATGGCATTTATTATTCAATTATAAAAAAGGAAAAATGCCGTAACAAAATTTCGTGATAAAGTTTCCGAGTTTTCTTTCAGAATTTTTTAGTCTGTCCCGAAATCGAGTACCATTATAGGGAGCTGTCTTATGCTTGGCTGGTTTTACGAGTAATTTGAAAAATCAGACTTTACAAACTTTCAAAACAATTTTTAATTGCCTTATGTGAATCATAAAAAAAAACAAAAAATAGTTTCTTTTGTTTTAAAACACTTCCAACTAAAATTGTGACACTTCGGCTGCGACAGCCTACTTCGTGGTTATTAATAAGAAAATTGATTAATTATCTTACAGGTAGAAACATTGCTGTCCTCCGCTGGCGTTTCCGAGTTTTTCCGAATACCGAATTTTAATGTCTGCTAAATTCAATTGTAACTAAGGCACAGGTGGATTTTGCTCCGCTATACCTAACTAGACAAGTTGAAAGCTAACAAGTGTCACATAAAGCGCGACTTGTAAATGGAGGTAAAGTGATGTTTACGATGCTTAGAGTGAATTACATCGCAGAAAAATACTATAAGATCAATATGTTAGTAATAAAAATTTCGTCTAATATTATAAAATATGCTCGTAAAGGTATTCAATTCAGCTGCAGCCTTGATGTCTGGACAGAAGTCTAAAAGCAAAGCAGAGTAGCCGAGTTTCTGATAAAATAGCATTCTAGCTCGTGGTTCTTACATATTAAAAGCTTTCAAGACATCAGTGAAAAGAAAAATTAACAAATTTTTACGAAGTAATTTTAAGCATAAGTACTTATCAACTCAAAAAGTATCTGGCAGATTGTTCAGTGCCAACCTTAAGTGCCCACATTTCAAATGAAGTATTCGAAAGCTTCGGCACTAATCTCTGTTAAAAACTGCGAACTTTCGGTTCGACGGTAGGGATAGTCCTTCCGCAGCTGGCATTCAATATCCATAGACTTCCACCTCAACCAGAATGATATGATTGCTTCGCAGGGTCTGCACACGAACGGCTCTACCGAACTTGTTGCAGTTGAAGTTGGACACGGAGAAGGGCACCGCCAGGTTCACTAGGTTGCACTGGACTAGGTCAACCTGCAGTGAGAAATGGCTGAGCCATTCAGGAGCCACATTCCTGTTGTAGATGGTGATGTAGGAGACAAACGATGGAGCAGCCAGGATCGCCTGCCACCACTCATGATAAGCTGCATTGGTAGCGGAAAACATCGAAGTCGTGCTCTGGTATTTGTTACCGTCGATAGCGTTCGTGCAAGGTTAGCTCGAAAAGGTAGAACTTTGTGTGCAGCTAGCAATGCTCAGCCTCTTTATGATGGGGGCGGTTGTCACAGTTGTAGTTGTTACGGTGGTGCCTGCAATTATTGCATCAATTCGTGTTGCTATGCAGCAAAGCTCAGTGCAAAACTTGATCCGCGCCACTTACTTATTTGATCACCCAGCTTGAACACCTCGCAGCCGTCCGAGCTCTTCCAGGTGTCAGAAAACGCGCTCAGGTTGAACAGCTCGCACAGGCCCCGCAGCCAGGAGAAGCCGTGGCAGCCGTCAGTCTGGGCGCACTGCACAGCGCAGTCAACCGAGCTGGCGCCCGGCGCCGAGGTCATGGCCACCGGGGCACTCGGGCTGTCATTGCTGACCACCTCGAAGGTGAAGCCATGCGACGAGGGGCTGCAGGCCACGACAAGCAGAATTGAAGCCAGAGCGATGCGGGACTTTATCGCATAGCTCGACATTGCAGTCCACAGTGTCATGATGAATGAGTGGCAAAAGTTTTTGGTGAGAAGCTGTTTGGCGAACATCCATTAATTTAATCCATTAATTATTTGATTAAGGGAAGAAAAATAAGATCTTTTGTTTGCAGAGTATTTGTCTAACTAATAGATGAGTGAACTTTGAGGAATAAATTAAGGTTGTCAATTATACAGGTGCTTTCCAGAACAATTCGCATAAATTTTATATGCAGTGCAGATCATTTCTTACTCACTTTAGAATGTTGGATTACATTAGATTTTTTCAGTTTAGTTTGTTTAAGCAATAAAATATTTTATTTCGAAGTCGCAAAAGGCTTTCCCGATTGATGGATACATACGAGCGTACATAAATAGATGGATAGATTAAAAAAATGTTGGAAAATGTTTGTTGGTGTCTGAATGTCACAACTAAAGCAGCAATTGTAGGCCTCTGGACAAGTGTCTCGAGATTCTGAACTGATCAAACTTTCTGGTCAGAGTTCCAAAACGATAAGTTAGTTGATGGGTTTTTGATGGGCTGATGGATACTGGCTAACTTTAGCTAAGCTGTCATCGAGTTGTGATGTTAAGCAACATCAGGTTTCCTGGAGTTCTCCATTAGAATTGTCCTTCTTATGCAGACTCACGGTTACTTATTGAATAAACAAATTCACGATCAGGGTCATTGCGACAACAAACACTAACTGTCTTGTAAATTAAATTGCATTTGTAAATACTCTGTAGTATATACTTAGCTTAATGTAAAATAAATTTTACGACTTATTTTCCTTATTTTCATTCATGAATGGTCTTAATTTTCTCTAACTGTAGTCTATATTTGATAAACAGTTTAAAAATTATAAAGTTTCGTATGAATTCTCTTGCTTTTGCTGCAATACTAGAGCTGCCGCTTTAACCAGAGACGCTCCTAACAAATTCTTGCTAACGAAATCACGTTTCATTTTGCTGACCCCATTCAAGATTAAATGCTGCTGTGACGTAGTTTCTTCGAGTTCGAGTACAGACTGGTCTGCTGGCGTATACGATACTACTGCGCTGAGTAGCGTTGGTCTCCACAATAAGAATCATTTTAAAGACGCGCATTAGTAGTTTATGTCTTTATTATTTCAGCTGACATCTCAAGCCAATGCACTGAGCACTCGTGGCACGCAAAGGGGCCTAGTACAAGAGACGCACATTACAAAATCGCTTGATCAAACCCTTATTTAAATACATTTATATACGAGGAAACAACATTTAAACAAAGCTGATAATAAATACATGCGAATCAGCAAATATATAGACTCATAATGTTTTTAATGCCTTTAGTTAATTTTAATTTGAGAAAATTTAAGTCAGTGGTGCTCTGTTTTGCCTTAAAAATGTTTTTTTCGCTACTTACTCAAAGTAGTAGCGCATGAAATTTCGCCTCTTCAAGGCATTTTTGGCTTAAGTGAGAAATCTGCTCTTCGAATTGATTATTGCCGCCAAGAGCGAGCTACTACCCTCCCCTGTCAATCATTCTTGCAGCGTCCAACAGTAAACTGACAAGGAGATTTGATGATGGAAAGTCCCAGATCGGAAAGCAGCCTTACGATTTCGTCTTTAATTCAGATGAAAATGTTAAGTCAGCGCAGATCTGTCTGCCAGTTTCATTAATCACAGAAAAGCTTCATCATTGCAATAGTTTGAATGCATTAATTAATTTTGCAGTGGTCTGCACACGAAACAAACTGATGATGGAGAACTCCAGTAAGCGTAATGATGCTTAAAATTAATATATATTGACAGCCAGCGAGTACCCATGCCTTCATCAGCTAATGCATGTGCAGATCCAAATAGCTCTCAGCCTAGCTGTCTGTTAGAATCAGGCTAGTGGCTGCTGGGCTACATCAACTTTTATCGCTAATTTATTTACTGCTGCTGAGCAAGGCTCTCCATGTCCTCAACAAACTTTATCGCTTTTATTAATTTCGGTTGTGCCAGTCCAGGCCTTCCAAATTTCCACCACATTCCAAATTATCAACTTATCAAACGATCTATCTATTTACTCATGTAATTTTATATGTACATGAAAGAAGTATATGAGTAATTTGTTGTCTAAAATTACATTTTAGAGTCATTATTTTTGGCCAGGAACAAAAAAATTGAGTCCTAGCACTTGATATATTTCAGACATTTATCCCGCACTTGATGATTAGGCTGTGGTAACCTGCAACCAATAAGCCGATCGCGTATAACTTAATTTAATAAAAAATAGTTGATGTCAATGCCAATTATGGCAAACTTATCGCAACTATCCATCCTAACTCTGTACTCTGCAGTACCGAGCTGTGTGAGGAGCTCCCGCATCGCTCTGGCTTCAATCCTGCTTGTTGTGGCCTGCAGCCACTCGTCCGAAGCCGTCACCTTCAAGCTGGTCAGCAAGGACAGCCCGAGTGCCCCGGTGGCCATGGCGTCGGTGCCAGGCGGACTGCAGGCGGACTGCGCTGTGCGGTGCGCCCACACAGGCGGCTGCCTTGGGTTCTGCTGGCTGCGGGGCCTGTGCGAGCTGTTCAACCTGAGCGCGCTGTCTGACACGTGGAGGAGCTCAGGCGGCTGCGAGCTGTTCCAGCTGACTGACGCTCAGCCGTGTCGTCTGGGTGAGTGGCGGGGCTGAGCTTTGGTGGATGCTTTCAAAAAGTGTTTGTAACTATAAAAGACTCATGCATAACTTTAGAATTCAATTGCAGGTGAGCCAGTTGCCACCGTAAAAACTACAACTACAACTGTGACAACGGCCCCAACCATAAGGATGCTGAGCATTGCTGGCTGCACACAAAGTTCTACCTATTCGAGCTACCCTTGCACGAACGCTATCGACGGTAACAAATACCAGAGCACGACTTCGATGTTTTCCGCTACCAATGCAGCTTATCATGAGTGGTGGCAGGCGATCCTGGCTGCTCCATCGTTTGTCTCCTACATCACCATCTACAACAGGAATGTGGCTCCTGAATGGCTCAGCCATTTCTCACTGCAGGTTGACCTAGTCCAGTGCAACCTAGTGAACCTGGCGGTGCCCTTCTCTGTGTCCAACTTCAACTGCAACAAGTTCGGTAGAGCCGTTCGTGTGCAGACCCTGCGAAGCAATCATATCATTCTGGTTGAGGTGGAAGTCTATGGATATTGAATGCCAGCTGTGGGAGGACTCACCTTCTGCGGAGTTTCTGCAACTGTTTTAGCAAATTTGTCCTAAAATTGTTTTATAAACAGAGAAAAGAATTTACTGCGTCACATCTGAGACTGCTGTGAGATGCGATTATTTTTGCGCATATTTTTAGAGCTAATAATAACTTACAATTTATTTTTTTGCCCTACGATTCAGCTGGTGACAGTGTTTGCTGTTGTTTGCTAGGGTGTACTCCGAAAGTGTGGATTTCTTATTGATTGTATAATTTAACCCTCTTCGAGCGAAACTCGGCTTGCTTCTCCTGCTTTTAGAATCGGCATCCATGTGTCAATCAAGCTTGCAGTTGAAAAGCCCATGCGTTTTACCTAATAACCATTGCTGCTGCTGAGTAGTGTCTCAACTTGTCGTGAATATGGTAAGAATCCTGTAGATTTTTCTTGCCGAAATAACGTAAGTTTCCTCATTGCAGTTGAGTTGTTAGCCTCTTACTTTGTGTTATGCAGTGTTTCTTCTCCTTTAGTGAACTTGCAACTATTTTTTGCTTTTGGATCTTTTTTTCTTAAGATTGATCTTTGTCAAGCAAAAACAGACCTGCCTTTCCATTCTGCCTCTATAATTTTTTACTAATTATGGCATTTATTATTCAATTATAACAAAGGAAAAATGCCGTAACAAAATTTCGTGATAAAGTTTCCGAGTTTTCTTTCAGAATTTTTTAGTCTGTCCCGAAATCGAGTACCATTATAGGGAGCTGTCTTATGCTTGGCTGGTTTTACGAGTAATTTGAAAAATCAGACTTTACAAACTTTCAAAACAATTTTTAATTGCCTTATGTGAATCATAAAAAAAAACAAAAAATAGTTTCTTTTGTTTTAAAACACTTCCAACTAAAATTGTGACACTTCGGCTGCGACAGCCTACTTCGTGGTTATTAATAAGAAAATTGATTAATTATCTTACAGGTAGAAACATTGCTGTCCTCCGCTGGCGTTTCCGAGTTTTTCCGAATACCGAATTTTAATGTCTGCTAAATTCAATTGTAACTAAGGCACAGGTGGATTTTGCTCCGCTATACCTAACTAGACAAGTTGAAAGCTAACAAGTGTCACATAAAGCGCGACTTGTAAATGGAGGTAAAGTGATGTTTACGATGCTTAGAGTGAATTACATCGCAGAAAAATACTATAAGATCAATATGTTAGTAATAAAAATTTCGTCTAATATTATAAAATATGCTCGTAAAGGTATTCAATTCAGCTGCAGCCTTGATGTCTGGACAGAAGTCTAAAAGCAAAGCAGAGTAGCCGAGTTTCTGATAAAATAGCATTCTAGCTCGTGGTTCTTACATATTAAAAGCTTTCAAGACATCAGTGAAAAGAAAAATTAACAAATTTTTACGAAGTAATTTTAAGCATAAGTACTTATCAACTCAAAAAGTATCTGGCAGATTGTTCAGTGCCAACCTTAAGTGCCCACATTTCAAATGAAGTATTCGAAAGCTTCGGCACTAATCTCTGTTAAAAACTGCGAACTTTCGGTTCGACGGTAGGGATAGTCCTTCCGCAGCTGGCATTCAATATCCATAGACTTCCACCTCAACCAGAATGATATGATTGCTTCGCAGGGTCTGCACACGAACGGCTCTACCGCCTAAGCGCCTGCTTTTGTCGCCTAAGCACTGATTATAAGGCGCCTCTTAATACGAGCGCAGTGCGTAAACAGAAACTTTCTGTGCCTGATATGTAAAGGAACATATACGAGCGTATCCAAAGGGTGATTCAATCAGTGCAAATGTCCTCTTGCAATCCATGCAAGCAATTAACAATTGCACTTTAAGTGTCTGGAGTTACCAGCCTGAATAAGTGACTTACCTTCATATTGTGCCCATTGTCCGGTCTTTTTGAGGATAAAAAATCAAAATATAAATTTTGCCTTTAGTAATTTGAAAATACAAGCCAAAAATCTTTTTACTACTATAAGTAGTGCCAATAAATTATGAGCCATAATCATTTGTAAACCCAGCCTTTCCACTTTAGCTAATTTCGTATCTCATCTAAGTATCAGAATAAAATAAGAAAGGTGTACTACTTGTACTAGTCTCATTAAGGATCGTGGCAAAGACCGAGTTGCCAACTAAAAACCAATTAATCATTCTAAAAGAAGTCCGTACGGTCATCAAATAAGCGAATAACTGAAGAATGAGGAGTCTAAACAAAAGTGAATGATGATAAGTTGGTCAGCAATGATTTTTTGACTTCGCGATCGCCCAAGCTGTTTGCATCAAAATTGTAACGGTCCGCAGGCGAAGCAAAACTGATGTCGAAAAAACTCCAGAGAGCCTACACTCGTATAATGACTCATCAAAAAACGAGACAAAAATTAATCGAATCCATCAACTAATGTACCTGTCAAACTATTTTGTTCTGGACTTCGCTGAGTGGTGCGGAGTCCACCTGAACTGAAAGGCTTGAAAAACTCCCGCAGCTGGTAAATTAATTTTTCCAATCAATTTACTCTAGGAGTACTCGTAAATGTACGCTCGTAGCTTTGTATCGATTTCCTTGTCCGAGATGGTACTCCCCAATTCAGGTTACAAATTTGTTAAATAGGCAGAAAAGATCCGGTTGTAATAGTGAATTAGAGGCGCTTTCACTACGTCGAAAGGATGCAGCATCGTCCCGTCAAAATTCAGTGATAAAAATTGTCTGCTTCCTTCTTCACAAAGTCTTAATTTCATAACAACGAATTTTAAAATATCAGCAGACCGGATTCGGTAGTCTGCAACAATGCAGTCCACCGCTTCGCATAATACTCATCGTTGTAAATTATTCAGTTCTCATTACTCATGGTGAAATGCTCATTTATTTTAGCTTGCCAAAAGCAATCGCCGTTCCATGCTTCATTTTAGCGCTGTTGAAGGCTCATAAAACAGGCACGCAGCAGGTTGTGTAGAAACTTCAACAAAAGAATATTTTATACATCCTACAACAGTAAGAAAGCAGATACCTGTCTAAATTGCTTTACTATTCTTTTCGTATCTGCTAGGCTGATTCAACAAGCCAGAAATTTTCCTATGAGTGCAATTGTCCTGGTGGAGTACAAGAGACAAGCTTGCGCTCCCGACTGCTGCTTTTAGACATAGACTTATAGACTTTTTAGACCACGAAAAAATCTTATGCATTGATTTTAGATTGGCCGAGCTGCGCTGGAAGAGTTAGAAATTTTTTAAACTGAAATTTTCAATTTTTGAATTGGCTCGTTTTTCTTATTCCGAACGACCTTCTGAATCCATAAGAGTGGTCGATCTTTAATTTAAGCATCAAAGGCTAGTTGCTAATCAGAAAACTTCAATTCAATACTTTATAATGGCCTAATGGACAAAAAACTGGAAAATGATCTCCTCTCCTAAGTTATTGAGTGCAGAAAATAGACAGCTTCTTCCCCCAGCTCAGTGCGTTGCCATGCGTTGCCAGGGAAGATCGCTTCCCTCCCTAATGAGAGGGGACAAGGCAGCATTATAAAATCAGAAGTGCATTGCCTTTTGCAAGTCGCTGGGTGCGCTTTTCAGCCCGCTTGTCACGCTTTCATGCTAGGGATAGGAGGGAAAGAGTTAAAATGGCCTGACAATGAAAATAAAATACGAGGTCTATCCCAAAAGTACGTTTCCCTCACCTACAACTTAGCACACGGACGGCTCAGAGAAATGCTACGCATGTTTTTCTTTCTTAGCATGTTTCCGAGCCAATTAAGTGACTTCAATATTGCAATCGGGTATTAGATTCCACTTTTTAGCCAGTTTTTGGCTGGAGCGTTGTTGGAGATGCTGAGGTGCCGTAGCTGTGTAATACAGGACAAAGGAATCACTTAAGCCTTACATCATGCCTTAAAGCATCCAGGCAACAGTCTTGCATCGAACCTGCGGCTTATTCGCAAACTGCTGTGCTGGCCTGCTAGCAATTAGCTTCAATCTTTCGAATGGGCATTGTTAAAGGGTCTAGCATTGAGAAATCCAATTAAAAACGGACGTACCGTTCTGGGTGTCAAGCTAATCCAACCAGCGGGGGCAGAGTCAGGAATTGCACATCTTAGTCACGTGGTCTCTGCAGCGGATAAGATCGGGAATCGGTAGTAATAGCAACCGATAGCAAAAATACGTGGCTCTTGCGGGGTCCTTTTATTGGCTTAGCGTACCTTACAGACGGCTAAGCTGCATGAGAGGTAGGTGTAGGCGTTACCCTCGAGTACGCGTTACCTAGGCAATCGCCTAAAACTCAGGAGGTGCTGCATGCCGGAGACCCGGGAGGGTCAGTCAGTCCGTTTCAGCTGCAACCCATCTGTCAACCCGCTCAGCCCTAACTTTGTCTTTCCAGTTCTGCCCGGCGATGGTCTGAGCAGATCCTGCAGGCATTAAGATTTAATGACAGGCAATGAGTCTGCAATGCGGAGCACCTGTTATACAACAGTTAAATTGATATGCTTGGCTGGCCAAGAGCAATTATCGTGCTGTGCGTCACTGCAGCCCTTTGAAGGCTCATAAAACCAGCACGTGGCATGAAAGCCTAGTTGGGGGTAACTTCAACAAAAGAATATTTTATTAATCTGCAGTGCTAAAAGACTGATACCCATCTAGATGGTTTTGCGATTCCCTCCCTATCCTCAGGTCCAACAAGCCAGCATTTATCCTATACTTGCCTGCGCAGGGTCAGCTTACGCTGGCTGAAGGGCACTTAGACTGCTTGCAGGCCGTTTAGACCATGCAGAATCATACATACGAGCCATACACATTCCTGCGTATTGCAGGTAGGCAGGGCTAAAGGGTACTATTCGGAACTTTCTTTGAAAAAGGAAATAATTTTCTTGGAACTCCCTGTCTTAGCGTATTTTACAACATTCTGGCCCCTCTTCTGCATTGCTCAGCGTGTTATTTAACCTCATTATCAGGTGTGGAATATAAGTACTGAAGGCATCCATGTTGGTACAAAGCCTCAGTAAGCGTAACTTTCGAACAACACACCAGAGGGTAACTTTAGTTGACTAAGACTCCAGCACAGACTCCCGTGGTAAAAGATTAGTCCGCTTCTAGTCTGAACGGGTGGCAACTCAGGCCGCTAAATTGATCTGGGAAATCAATCTTTAAATAAAATACAAAGATCCTGATTACAAAAAAATTGGTTCAAATAGGAGGATGCAGATGCAGTTCTCCTTTGTCTCGACTTTTCTTCAGAAGTTGGACCTTTCGATGTTCTACTGTATAGCTTAAAAATCTTTGAAGTCTTTTGAATGCAAGAGGGACTTTTACAATCTCAAAGTCTGAAACTGTAAACTTCAAGGCTGCATGTGAAGTTGGATGAATAAGAAAACTTACTCATAATTGCGATAATTTCTAATAGCCCAATAGGCAGAACAGCTGCGAATGAGTTCTTCGCCAATTTATAATTGCTGAAAATTTAAAAAGTCCTGGCTTCAAAACTGGCTTCCCTACCCAGCTTCCTTTCACCCTCAGTGTGTTGTCATGCGGTTGCTATGCAATATCGCTTCCCTCCCCAGTTAAAAAAACGTCAACCCTCAGCTAGTGAGGCGGGCACGGACCTGCATTATAAAATCCTGGACGGCAAGCGTTGTTTGGGTCAATTTAGTGAAACAGATTCCTCAATTTAGGCACCTGAAGTTATCGGTTAGAAGTCCGCATTCAGAGTCGATCAGAATGAAGGCTTCGGCCCGTCTACAACTGCTTCTGCCCTATCTGTGCGTTGTCTTTTGCAAGTCGCTGGGCGCGTATTTCAGCCGGTAGGGCTGCTACGTAGACAACCAAGGCCATGTTAGAGACCTGGACGGTCTTGCTGGTATGACAAAAATCGGGCCTTACACGGTTAATACCGCTCAAAAGGGCGTCTTTCGCAACGACATGACTTTGGAGTTGTGCAGCCAGATCTGTGAAATAGGAAATTTCATGTACTTTGGTGCGCAATCCGCCACTGAATGCTACTGCGGAAACTTGTTCGGTCGCCAGGGCGTGGCGTCAGACTCCGACTGCAGCACGAACTGCGCTGGCAACTCTGCACAAATCTGCGGCGGTTCAAGCCGGAACTCTGTCTACCGCCAGATCTACAGCGTCCCCGCGGAGTTCGCCCCTCTGGGCTGCTACATAGACAACCAAGGCTCGGTCAGGGACCTCGACGGTCTCGTTGGTCGGACCTCGATCGGGCCTTACACGGTTGCTAGCTTTCATAAAGCCATAGATCGCAACGACATGACTTTGCAGTTGTGCAGCCAGATCTGTGAAATAGAAAAATTTAAGTACTTTGGCGTGCAGTTCGCCAGTAATTGCTTTTGCGGCAACTCTTTTGGCAGACATGGCGTGGCACTTGACTCCGACTGCAACAGGAACTGCGCTGGAAACTCTGCACAAATCTGCGGCGCTGCAGACCGGAACTCCGTCTACCGCCTAATCTACCGCGTCCCCGCGGAATTTTCCCCTCTGGGCTGCTACATGGACAACCAAGGTTCGGTCAGGGACCTCGACGGTCTCGTTGGTCGGGCCACGATCGGGCCTTACACGGTTGATACCACCGAAAAAGCCGTCATTCGCAGCGTCATGACTTTGCACATGTGCAGCGAGATCTGTCAAATCGAACTGTTCAAGTACTTTGGAGTACAGCACGCCAGTAATTGCTTTTGCGGCAACTCTTTTGGCAGTCAGGGCGTGGCGAATGACACCGACTGCAACATGAACTGCTCTGGCAACTCTGGGCAGATCTGCGGCGCTGCAGAGCGGAACTCCGTCTACCGCCAGATCTACATGCGTCCAAGTGAGCGCAGCTTGTCCCAGTCCTCCTTATTACTTCCCACAGCGTTTTCTGTTCACCAGCCACCTTAAAGCACCCATACCTCATTGCCTGAGGATATGAAACGGAGGGATGTAAAACACAAAATGGTGATAAATTTAGGACGGGCTGAGCTCCCTGTTGAATAGCTGTCGTCTTAGACTAAGGAAAATCTTATAAGTGAGCAGCTGTCCAAGATGGATCGCACTCGACCTGTCTGATGGCATTTATAGTGCCTAATTTTTACCTCCCTGAAAGTACTCATCAATGCTATCCCATCAGCATCGTGTGTAACAAATTACACTTGCAGTCGGCGATCGCTTCATCCCGGCTGTTCAGCTTCACCTGAACGTGACGTCCTCCAGCGGGCCCTTCCATCGCAGCCTGCAGCCGATCAGAAGCCTCGCTGAGTGCATCTCCAACTGCGACGCCAGTTGCCAAGCCGTGCTGTTCCACGTGGGCGCCTGCCACCTGCTGCGATTCCCCGTTGTGCCGCACGAGCTGGCCGGCATAGAAGCCGGTGAGTTTCTGGTTCGCATCTGAGGTCCCCGCTGAGCTCAGAATTAACTAATAAGAGTTGGATGGTTTGTTCTTTTTGAAACCAGAATCGACGTGGGCTGCTGCAAATTGTTTGTAAGTGTCAAGTTGTAAGAATTTTTTCAAGATAAGAATTTTTTGCTTAAACGTACTTTAGCGTTGGTTGTCCAGAGCGAGTTTAGTTCTAATTGCCTCCATTTTTTAATGCTAAATTTCATTTTTAAGCTCAAAATTCAAATAGCATGAACAAGTTTACATATTTTCTGGCTCCTGTGCCGTGACTAGTAATTTGAGTTTTCTGTATATTTCTGTGAAAAAGTTGTGCTACCCTCCTACAACAATAAGGTTCTTCAGTCTAAAAGTAATTATTTCCCTTTATATGTATATTTGTTTATAAGACAGAGATTGGAAACTTTACTAAATCTAAATCGTCCCTGTATTGACATCCAGTGGTGATAACTTAAATAAGTATCTTAATTTGTTATACTAGGCATTGCTTCTATATTTTTAAAGTAAAGACATTGCAATTCTAATAAATCTGCGCCATATTAACCAGAATCACAATTTTTATCTCTAAATAAGCTTTTTTCCATGTCGATTTTTTACTCTTTGTTTTAATATGCAGAGTTTACGAGCGTACGCAGCATATTTTCAACAAAAAATCTTCAACTTCAAGTGCTCACTTGCACTTGAATTAAGTGATTGCTACAAAATACCGTACAAAGTGAATGCCCTATTATTTTATTATGCCTCTGCCATTTTTTATGAAGATTCTTGCCTTAAGTTGAGTTTTGTCGGGGTACTAACAGAATAGCAAAAAGCTTATATTACAAATCTTACACACTTTGAAATACTTTAATTTGTTATACTACTCACCTTTAAAATATATTTCCCTTTCTTTCCAGCTTTTTGACTGATCAGTTATTCGACTTTATTAAATTTCTTCAAGCATGTTTTTTGAATAAAATTGCCTTAGGCAGCTCGGAGGTTACATGGACTATAGATTGGGTTAGATTATCTGATTTTTACGAAATGGTATACATTCGCAATTTATAAAAAAATAATAATAAAGATTAACCAAGAATTTGCTTCATGCAGTCTTAAAAATTTCTGTGGAATTGAAGTGCAGTTCTCCAAGTTGTGCCCTTAGCAGCCTGTTTGAGGCTTGCCTGCTTGGCCTCAATGATACTTTTTTGGTTGGGTGTACCATGCAGAAACCTGTGTTATGTGAGACCCATTGGCCTGGTCCGAGCAAGTCCCCGTGATCCAAGATGTTCGAAAATTCTGGTCAGAGACATGAGTAAAATCGAAGAATTCACGCTTTATGACGCAAACAGACCAACCAATTCGATAAGGTTTGTTAGAAACAATTCAAACAGAGATTTCTAAGTGCAGTTTTGCCTGTTTATAATACGTTTTTGTCTTGAATATTTGTTAATAATTATGTCCAATTCGACTTGGCTAGGATACGTTAATCAAGCAAAATAAGTATATCAGTGATATTGCATAGCTTCAAAACAGTGCAAAAAGTAACCCAGTTTTACTTGAGTAAAAACTAACAAAAAGACATTGAAGAAGGACAAAGTGATAGGCTTTGCATTGAAAAATAGGCTTTGCATTTTTCAAAACGAAAGTAAAGCAATTCGAAAGTAAAAGCATAAATAGCGAGACATTTAAAGGACTTTTTCTGTTTTAAAAAATCAACGATATATGCGTTAAAACTCACTGGATTAAGGCAAATTGACTTGAAAATAAAGGCACACAACAATTTGCAGAATGGCCGAATCCGTCAAAATATTGGCCCAATTTGCTATTGGTTTAGTAAAAAAATTACTTTCAGTTAATTAAAAACACAAATAACTGCTGTTTTGCAGAGAAAAAAGGGTGCTGCACCTTCTGCTTTTACCATATAAAGACCATAGCCACCTACAACTAACCAACCGTGGAATTTCAGTCGGCCAAAATTAGTATTTTTCTCGACTAGTTTCTAAGCAATGTTTATTAAATTCACATGCCATTCAGTGAAATTCGGGAGAAAGTTGCACACAACAGTGTCAAGGCAAGTAGAGAAATGATAACCAACAATATTGTGGCGGTCAATTGCACGAGAAAGAGTGCAGCACGAATGCTATTTATGCTACTTGCAAGCTCGATACCTACAAGTAGTGAAGTAAGTCAGTACTCGCATTTTGCCCTGCAAGTCGTAATTATAAGAGAAGCAATTTACTGCAGCTGTGTAAGGATATTTAAGGCAAGCATGCAAACGCCATAAAATTAGAGAATGGACAAGAAGTACTTGTATTTCGAAGATCTGCTACTTAAAAGTGTGTGTTCGTGATACGCGAGGTCAAACAAAGGGCTACACTTTAGAAGTAGGGACTAACTCTGTTGATTATCAGTTCGGGTGTCTAAAAAGATAACTCTGGAAATTTCTGTGCTCATAAACTTACTGAGAGACAGACAGGCAGACAGCTAGGGAGACAAAGAGACAGGTCGATGGGACAGACAAGAGGAGGGCGCAGAAATCATTAATTGAGGCAGCCAACTACATGCAAGTAAGGCCTGCTCAGCAGACGGTGGTCGACACCGACTGACCACCTCCGCCGGTTTTGCCGTCGAACAGAGCGAAACCGACGCCGCTGCTAGCCGATGATCGACGAGGTCTCTGCGATGCGCCAAGACTCCTGCTGCGCTTGTGGTGTCGGAGGCTGTCACCCGCATCGCGGCGACTTCGGCCTGGGATTAGAGATGTCAAGGGAGATTTTTTCTTAGATTCGTCTCACTGCTTTAAGTAAAATTATATTCTTCCCTAAGACACCTTATGCCCGCATTCTTCGTACTATCTCATCATAGAGTTCTCAAGGGGCGAGTGGCTCGGCGGTCTAGTGCGTCTGCCTTGTGTGCCACTGGTCTAGGTTCGACCCTGCGTTGTAGGGTTGGCTATTTTCCCTAGCGCGGTTTCGTGTGCAGGGTCACATTAATTTGGGGCCTTGTGCACGAATTGGTTGGGCTATGGGCCAGTTGTGCAATTTACGCCCATGAGGGCAACCCCCCAAGGCATAGAGAGTGTACATGCCTAGAACCGCAGCTTGTACGCCCTATGTGAGTGCGTGACTTGGTGCTATACTGGAATTCCGTTGCGCACCGTGTGCTTGTATCTATGCCTGCATACCGTATTTAGTGTGACTGAATGCGCTTCAGGAGTCAGCGCAATGGACAGACATGCCCAGTCGCTGGTTGTAGACGATGTCGCTGCAAGAGTCAAGGTGCCTGCAGCCCTCCTGCAGATTTAGCTTTTTTAGCATAGGGTTCTCAGTTCATTTAATCTCTTCATGTTTCATCAGTTCGTTCTTCTCTTCTAGAAAGTGCCGATCGATCGATCCAAGGTCTGACTCACCGCGTGCATCAGCCGCAGCTCGCATATCGGCGGCCGAGGCGCTCTCGCTGCGATCAACCGGCGATCTTGCGTGGGCCAAGGAGTTCCTCTTGGCTGGGAAGCTTCCGCCGCCTTTGCCCAGCCAGGCAGCGGACATGCGTCTTAGCGCCGGGGCGCTCGGGAAGCGCATCGAGCCGACGCGAGACATTGACGGCGGCGGACCCGGATACGATTTTGGCGGCGTTTTCAACGGCAGACGAGGATCGGCTCGATGGCGCGGCGTAGATTGAAGTCGCATCGCTTGAGCCGTCAGGTTGGGTCGCAGGGTGTTGCGGAGTCAGCGCCAGGAATGGCACGAGCAGTTGGGGTAGCCAGAATTCCGCCGTGGTAACTCCACGAATGATTACGTAATAGGGATTGTCTAGGTGCATGCAGGTCGTGCAGATGATGTTCAGTACGATTGCAAAGCCGAACCAGGCTACTATGGGACTGCCTGCAGATTGGGATAGCCAGAAATACATTTGAAGTAAATTGTTTTGCTGTTGCGTGTTTTTCTTGCTAAAAGTACATTCTGTGTTAACAACTGCTTCGAAGATTGGGTCCTCCTAACCTCCGAGGTGTTGTAAATGAGTAAGACCAGTCAGCTTGTTTAGCACGCATGAAACTCATAAAGCAAAACCGGCTCATTGCTCCCTTATTTATATTCAAGTCTGATCAATAGTCAGACCAAGGACTACTAGACTAGACTATAGACGTATTCCAGTGGTCCTTGAGTCAGACACTCGTACAGCAGGTGTACTCAAGCAAAGGTACACTTTAAACTTAGAGCAACGTCGCAGAATTCACATTCCCTTCCGAAACGCTAAAGTCCAATGAACACAAATATTGGTTGGGGATGAAATACGAGTTAATGTGCATCGCATGGGTATAAAATTAATTGCCATGGAAAAAACGATTCGCATTGAGCGGCGCTAGGCTTGAAACAATGGGAAGGTATCAGAAGCACCAGAAACTCTCTCGAGAAGCAGCAAGTGTAATTTACATTTTACCCTGCTGAGCCAAAAGTTTCCAGAATTTTTTCAAATCGAACTTTCGGCTAACTTTGGTGCATGGAAAAGCTCAAAAGCAGCAAGCATCTACCATGCTATTGGCAAGCCTAATCATCAGTCTTTAGCTTAGCATTGCTCCAGGACCGTGTTTCATTAAGCTAGCAAACGTATTGAATGGAGCTGCCGAAAACTGAATGGTGAGCAAAATGCCCCCTCCAAGTTTTCCGTGTACGAGTGGTTTGCTCGCTTTGCTGAGGGCAACTATGCGCTGCAGGACAAGCCGAGATCATTATTATGATTATTATTCATATGCGCACGTCTTTTGGGTGCTAACTTCTTTTATCGATTTTATTTGAAAGTTAGACGGGAAGATTTGAGCCTTGAATGGCAACTACATAGCATCGCAGTGAACTGTTTGTTCTTGAGACTATTGTTTAGAGCTTAGAGTTGTTCAAATTCTAGAAATTTTTTCTCACATAAATTATGATATAAATAACGTCTTAATTATTAGTAACTAAGTCAAATCGACGTCTGACAATCTTCAATATCCATAGATTTCCACTTCAATCAATATTAGGTGATTGGGTATCAGCGTCTGCACTCGGACGGCGCTACCAAACGCGTTGCAGCTGAAGTTGGCCACTGAAAAAGGCGCCGTCAGGTTCAATCGGTTGCACTCGAAACCATCCACCAGCAGTAAGAATTGGCTGAGCCATTCAGGATAAACATCCCGGTTATAGATAGTCATGTAGGAGACAAACGATGGAGCAGCCAGGTTCGCCTGCCACCAGGAGTTCATCATGGCACGGGTAGCGGAATACATCGACGAGCTCTGGTCTTTGTTACCGTCGATAGCGAATGTGCAAACGTAGGTCGAGTGGGTGGAACTTTGTGTGCAGCCAGCAACGCTCAGCTTCATTAATGTTGGAGCGGTTGTTACCGTTGCAGTTGAAGTTGTTACGGTGGTACCTGGCTCACCTGTCGTGATATTTTAACGATTTATGACACTAAATGGTTTTCCCTTTTACATTTAAGTACAGTATACGAAGTTTCAGCAACAGTTCAACCACGCCACTCACCCAGACGACACGGCTGAGCGTCAGTCAGCTGGAACAGCTCGCAGCCGCCTGAGCTCCTCCACGTGTCAGACAGCGCGCTCAGGTTGAACAGCTCGCACAGGCCCCGCAGCCAGCAGAACCCGAGGCAGCCGCCTGTGTGGGCGCACCGCACAGCGCAGTCCGCCTGCAGTCCGCCTGGCACCGACGCCATGGCCACCGGGGCACTCGGGCTGTCCTTGCTGACCAGCTTGAAGGTGACGGCTTCGGACGAGTGGCTGCAGGCCACAACAAGCAGGATTGAAGCCAGAGCGATGCGGGAGCTCCTCACACAGCTCGGCATTGCAGAGCACACAGTCAGGATCAGTGGTTGCTTTGATAAGCTGTGTTGTCTTAATAAATTTTTTTTCTGATACGTTCTTCAGGAGAGATCCTACAATTTAAAGAGAGAATGAGGATATCCTAATTGGTTGGAGGATTCTACGCTAATGATGGAGCTGGCGCTGTAAGCTGAAATGCCTGCTGTAGTCAATTCCGTGAGGCTTTTCTGCAGAAAACTGTCCCTGGAAGTTTTTCTTTGATGTGAACGCTTCCATAAATGTTAATTACTTGTATGATTTTTATTTGCAATAATATTTTACATGTAATTATCGTTGCAACAATGCTATTGTTGAATGAATAAATAAAGATGCAAGAATAAAACATCGATAGTTATTAATTCTGAGACAGAGATACAGCGACGTGAATTAAATTTTTTTATTTTCAATTTTTATGTCCACTTGCTCTGGCGTCATGTTAATACAAAATATTACGAGCAACACGCTTTTCGCGCATATGCGCAAAAGCAAAAAAATATTTTTCCTTAAACTTTAACTGCTTCGTCTGATCATAAAAAATTATTGAGATGCACAAACGCACCTTTCTCGGAGCACAAGAAAATTAACTGGATCATTCTATAGAGAGATAAGCAAATAAAAGAATTTATGGCTGGTCATCTAACTTCTTGGTGTACTCCCTCCCTGACCGCGTGGTTTTTCCAACAGGCAGAGACGTTGTAGCTCACTTCTACCCGCTTCTATCGCGGTATTGTGCCTCGGACATCTCATGCGATATTTTCACGGGAAAAATTTTCGTGGATTTTTCTAAGTTTCATGCGTAAAAACTCGATCCAACCATGTGACCTATTGTGACCTCGACAGTTAATTTTGGCGTAATTTAAATTATGCCCCTACAAAGTCACCGATGACCCGCTGGTGACCCTGTCATTTGCCCCTTTTCGGCCTAACGCAGCGGAGCGGCCTAACGCAAATTATTCAAGCCAGTAGTTTTTAAGTTTCTCAGCGAGTATAGTGCATGCACTTAGCTCTTAAAGATCCACTTTTGACAAAGTACCGCTGTATCCAACTTGGTAAGCTCGCATACCCAACCTTACGCCCTACATAGACTCTATTAATCCGCTATCCGCTATAAATCCGCTATCCGCTATCGATAGAAAGATAGATAAAAAGATAAATAATATTGAGAAGCCAGTTAATTACACCCAAAAACGAGCTGAACGTAGCGCAAGTAAAATAATTTGCGAAATAGATAGATAAATAAATTGCTTTAAACAGGTAAAAAGTGTAAAAAATAAATGCATTTTTCTAAGAAATCGCATGCCAAATGCTTTACCGTCGATAAAAGGCTTAAAGGAGATTGAGATCCCAAAAGATACGCTTTTCATCCGGTCACCCGATCATTATTTAGCGAACTGTCCTGATCCGTAGTTATAATAGATTTGCTAAAGTAAGCAGTATAAATTTTTTACGATCTATAGTTTTTACTTTTTGGGAAGCAATAATGCAAATGAACAACTCAATGAGTATGTTTGTTAGTATGTTATTTTAATTTATTTTGTTTCGAACTGTCAGCTGGATTAGTATAATTTATAAATTGTCTATGGGCTACTCTACTGAATAAATAATTTTAGTCAAGACGATAAGATTTAGTGGGATATACGAGATGATGTAGGGGGATTTTATAAGTTTTTTAGTGTCTGTCAGGTAAGTCTATTGATGTTAATATCTGGCCCAGTCAATAATAATTTGTTAACCAATACAAAAATTTGCCCAAATGTTTCTTCAGAAATAGGCAGTACAAGATATATACCTAGAGATAATCAGTAGCCAGCCAGCAAATGGCTATTGAATCCAACTTCAGCTACAATAAGCTTACACATGAATGTTATATAGCTTAGTGACTAGCCTTAGATCAGCTTCCTTCGGAGACAATTTTGTTTCTTGCTTTAGGTCTTCCAGCCATTACAAAGTCTGCAATGTGGTTAAAAATTAAAATTAGTAAAAAATGTTTAAATATAATTACTTTAGTCAATGTACTAGTAGATTACCACAAAAATTTTATGAGCTATAGGCTAAATTAGAATGAAATGAATGAATTAGCAGGTTTATATGGAAGCTAAAAATGCATTGCACCCCATTTTTTATTGGATACCTTATGCAACTAGAAGACTTATTTTAATAGGGTAGGCCTACTTGGTTCTGTAGGGCGATAATGCAGAATACATGAGGCGTAAGAACTAGGCGGTGGTTCTTCGTGAAGGAATTTGGATTTTTTATTGTCCGGAAGAGTATTGAAAAAGGGCTTGCTTTTAGGCTGAGCGCCTTGCGTATATTTATATACTTGTTTACGATCTTTCCAGATTTTTCCGCGCATTTCTATGATTATAACAAATATAATATATTGGTTGACGTACTGTATAAGATATAGGCGCGTGGAACGAATATAAATAGAACTAGTAATTCGACTATTAAAATGCATGCTAATTATATAGAAATATTTTGCTTAAGAAAAATGAGGAAAAGTGTGGAAAGAACTATTTGACTTGTGACAAAATAATAACTATTTATGGAAAGTACGAATCTGGAATTTTCGCGAAGGATGAACTTTAAACGCGTGTTATAATATACATGTACATATATGAAATTTGCTAAATATAGAAAGATGCTACAGTTCCCTTAAATTAAAATAGGCCTAGGGGCCTATCTAAGCCTATACTATGGGTCCATTAAAATTAAAGAATACTTGATTTTGCAATTTAGAAAAATAATATCTTAGCCATATGTAGCCTACTAACTCAACATCTAATACATTAGGAAATAATATTTTTTTAGTTTCTCTGATTTTTTGTAACAAAACTATAATTTTGTTATAGCAATCTTATTTTTGTTACAAGAGACATTGTGAAACTAACCAAAACCATAACCAAAACCAAAACCATAACCAAATCTATTTGCATTGAAAATGCAAATAGATTTGGTTACTATTTACATAATATATATTTATTACTTTTCTTTGATATATAAAATAAGTAATTTAATAATAGGAATTATTTAGGCATAGATACTTCTTATTGCTGTACTTTGCTTAAGTATATATTGATATAGTATAGTTGGTTGACTACATATATGCACAACAATTGGCCAATTGCAACAGATTTGATCGCTGACCAAGGTAAGTCACAAAATCGCCAATGCAAGTTGCAAAATCATAGATAAAAGTTGAAAAATTGGCAATGTAAGTTGCAAAATGGGTGAAAAACAAGGGGGTTAATCACAAAAATGAGGGGATAAGTCACTAAAACAAGGGGGTAAGTCACAAAAACAAGGGGGTAATTTGCAAAAATGAGGGGGTAAGTTCCTAAAATGAAGGGTTAAGTCACAAAATGAGGAAGAATTGGGAAGATTCAGGCAGAAGTGGTTTGTGAAATATTTTTTTGTCCTTCGAACCTTGACCCAAAGTAAGTCGCAATTTTTTTTTCAGTAAGTCGCACTGGCCAACCAAATTTTCAAGTTGCTCACCTATGAATGACTATGAGTATATAATATTGATAGTCAATCGGCTGTCACAAAACAATAAAAGTTTAATTGCAAAAGTATTTCAAATTATAGCAAATAAGTTTCTTTTTCCCTTAAAATTTTTACAATATTTGAATAATTTTTGCATACCACTTCTAGTAATATACTTTACCATTTAGTCTCACAATACAATATCATACTATGTCTTTAATTTAAAAGCATAAATATTACTTTGCTAGAAAGTAATAAGAAAGTTATAAAGAGCTATCGAAAAGTTACTAATTCTCATATTAAAGGTATATCTAGAAGTAGAAGTATGATATAAATTTTTATGTTGTTACTGCAAGTAGTAAAGTATGTTCATCTACTTTATTTTTGTTTTTCATTTGTTATTTTACTTTAAAAAATCATAATTGAACTTTATAATTCTTTTGAAAATGTTTATTTATCTTTCAAGCCTTCTATTATTTTTTGCAATGTAGAAAAGAATTATTGATATATTTGGTAAATTTTTCTATCTTATATATTCTAGGCATGCTTATTTTGTTTATCATATTAAAAATTAATAGAGACTTGTTCTTCAAATTATTAGTTAAACTAGATTGAAATATTTTTCCCCTTTTTTACCAATAAATTTGCAGAGTTGAATATATGTGCTAAAAATTTTGGCTGATTCTTTGGCTGATTTTTTTGTGCACATTTTGGCTGGAATCAGCCGAAATTTGCCCTATCTCGGCAGTGCAAGGGAATTAGCTGAAGAAACAGCCAAATGTTGCAGAAAAATGTGCGGAATCCACAGTGGAATCAGCCAAACCTGAAGTTTTCCTGAACCAAAGAATGGAAGACAGTACTACAAAATATAATTTTTGAGTACCCTGCAAACTAGATATGTCCAAGGCTAGATATAAACAAAAAAGGCAACTTAGACTGGCACAATATAGCTATTAGGTAACACGCAACAGATAGTGGAAAACTTCCACACCACTATTATTTTGTTTAAAAGTTTATTTTGGCAAATTTATAAGTCATCCACCGTGATCTCCTGATCAGCATCTGAAATTCGCTGCACACAGCAATTGTCCTGATTATTGTCACTAGCAAGTTTCACAGTCATTGGATTAGGTGGGGCCGCATGCTGCTTCGTCACTTGTGGAACTGCCCGGGTTAATTTCCTATAAGCTCGGGGTATTTTTACTCTTTAAGGGATTTCCTAGATGCTCAGGGAGGTTTGCAAACTACTTGGGAAATTTTCTATCTGATTGTCGAATTCTAACGGCCCGAAAGGGAATTTCTAACTGCTCAAAAGATATTTTCTGTCTGCTTAGGGTTTTTCAGATTGCTCGGGAGAATTTTCTATCTGATTAGAGATTTTTTAAGTGCTTAAAGGGGAATTTCCAATTGCTCGGGAGATTTCTAACTGCTCGAATGGAGGTTTTCTAAATGCTCCAGGAGTTTTTAACCGCATGATGAGTTTTTCTCACTGCCTCAGGTAGATTTTACAACTGCTTGAAGGGGATTTTTTAAATGCTCCAGAAGATTCTTCAACTGCCTCAGGTAGAATTTCCAACTGCTCAGGAGATTTTATTTCTGCTTGGGGGATTATTTGTCTGTTTGGGGAGTTCTCTGTCTGCGGGGGGATTTTTACCTGCTCGGGGAGATTTTTAACCTGAAGATTTTTCTTCTCTGGGGACTTTTCGGTCTGCGTAGGGGATTTTTAACTACCCGGGGAACTTTTCTATTTGATTAAGGGATTTCCGACTGCTCGAAAGGGAATTTCTAACTGCTGGCGGGGTTTTCTACTTTACTGCTTGGGGTATTTTTCAAATTCTTGGGGCAATTGTCTAACTGCTCAGGGAGACTTTCAGTAGATTTTCTAAATACACGGAAGGATATTATGCTTCTTGGGAGACTTTAATTTTGGTGCAGAGATTTTCTAGCTGCGTAGGGAGATTTCTGTTGAGTACATGAGTGATTTAAAATGCCTGTCTGCGCCCCCTGGGGGGCACCGAAGAGCTAGTTTTGGCTGATTCTAGATCTGATTTCCGCTGTTGGGCTGATTCCTTAGCTGATTCCATTGTTAAATTAAGAAACAGCCCAAACAGGCTGATTCTGAGCCTGGAATCAGCCCAAATAGTCAACTCGGCTGATTCTTTTTGTCTGGAATCAGTCTAAGAATCAGCCGAATTTTTGGCGGGTATTTAATTTAGTCAAAAATTATAAAGTTTTAACCATGTATAAATACTATAAAACATGGCTGAAATCCACTGTGTAGAAAAATGACACCTTGCAATCTATGCAAAGAGCTACTAGACTGCCATTGTTTTGCTTTTTATCTGCTTTAAATGACGTGTTTAAGATTTGATTTGCAATTAAACACCAGCGGTTCAGTGTAGCATGTACTTTTATTGTGAAATTCAATGCTTGCTAGAGTTTCCATTGTACTGCAGTTAACTCCACCCTAGTGAAAAGGTGAAGGGCAACTATGGTTCCATCCAAAATTTTCTTCCTAGTTTAGCAGCCAACTCAATCGATATCCTCGAGACGTTTTTTGCTTCCCAAAGGCAGGTACCACCACTCCCTTTTATCCTAATCTTCTTGGATTCACAGAATTTCATGCGCGCAAAATTTTCTATATTTAAAGTGCCTATTTGACACACTGGTTAAACCTCAACATCCTCCTCAAACTCGTCCTCTTACTCTTAAAATCCTGCTACTTCTTTATCAGCTAGTCGCACGGACTGAGTCAACGTATTTTTGTAAGTCTTCTATCCTCCCCTCGCGCGACGCCTGCGTCCTTCATTTTCCTTACCCTAGCCTAAAGGGTCGAACAGAACCACCCCCAACCGCTCCTATTTTCTTATCTCAAATAGCGCATTTCAATTTCTCTACAGGGAAGGATCGGGGGGCGGGAGGTAGATTTGAAGGCCTTTTAGATTTGCGTTTACAGTGTTCGCCTCTCCCTCGTCCCTCTTTCCAATAGCGCTTCTCTTACCCGCCGCTCTTCCCGCCTACATGCCTATCCTCGCTCTGCCCCTTGGTTTAGATTTCGACAAATGTACATCCGTGCTCCAATGTACAGTGTTTCCCTTTACCGGGCAGCCTATTCCCCCACGTCGGCCTTGGCTGCGAGTACTTTGCCTTTTATGCCCTCACCCCCCCTTTCCGACCTGAGTTGGCCTCTATGTAAGAAGTATATTAGCCACGATTTTGCCAATGCTCTCCCGTTCCTTTATTTTAAGTCGGCAGCCTATGTTCTCTGTGTAAGGGAACTGTTTAAGTTGAGCTGCTGAAAGTGTGAGAATTTATTTCCTATCTTATCAGACTGGCAAGCCCAATACCTTTTCTGCCTCCCAAAACCTTCGATTGAGCTTCATGACAGAATCTGCATTCCTAAGTTAAAGAAAGATTCACTTTTGTCAAATAACAGTGACTCGGTTTTTTAACTGCAAGTTTCGGTTTGTCCTTTTAATAATTCAGCTGCAGCTCTGAGGATAATGTCGCTTTTATTATAATGAGCTTGTAGGTCAACCGGTTTTTCTTAATCATGAGCCAAGATAGTAAACCAAAGCATCCAATACGCAGTAGAAAAAGTTCCGTTTGTCCTGACCAGGAGCCAATGGACATTGTTGAATCCGAGTATCGCCTATTAGCAAGTCCTGTAGAACAGCATCGCCAAAGTCTGGAACAGCCAGTGCCAACTTGTTGCGTAACCAGATGTCAGCAGAAAACTGGCACAATGATTGGTGTCTGCGCTACTGTAAACGCGACCAGTTCCACTCCAGCTATTGCCAGTCAGCATCAACAGCACCATCATAATCAACAGTTGGATCAGCTGTGCCAAAGATTACAGCGCAGACGTCAAAATCAGCATCGGTCAAATCATCATAATCATCACGCACATCAGCACCAGCTACAGCATCACAATCATCATCATCATCATCACGCTTTGCAACATGGTCACGGCGGCAATATTAGTCGCAAGCGTAGTAGCGCCATATCGGCTAAATCAAAGAATTCCTATTTAACGCAATACAAAGATGATAAAACGGATTATTTTAATGGCGTCCTAGTTAAAGGCCGCTTGGCACCCAGTCGCAGCGGTAACCGAGGCCGCGATCTTTGATTTTTTTCCAATGCACATCAGACTAAATGATTACTTAGCAATATTTTTTCATCTTTCTTCGAAAGCGTTTTTTTTTCATAATTTTAACAGCTTTTGTTTTCTTTTTCTCTTGCTTTATGTAAGTATAAACTGGAGTTTCCCTATAATCAACCAAAAGCCTTATATTGATTCTGTAATACTGCGTTGGTTTAGTTATAAGATTTGTTAAGTTTAATTTCAATTCTCGTGTAAACTTTTACCTATTTGATCTCGATTAGCGTCTTAACAGTTCTGATAGCAATTATGCAATTATGCTACTGTTCAGACTCACTTTCGTATCTATGTCAACCAAAATTGATTTATTGATTATTGTTCATTAATTGCTAAATTATTATTGTAAGTTGCGAGTAAAAATGTAAGCTTTATGGTTAATAAACGAGTTCAGGTATTTTATTTCTCGTTATATTATTTAAGTGCAGTGCAGTTGAACTAATAATGTTCATTTGATTTCAAGCTTGCGAGTCTTGTTAAATTTGGCTAATGGTTTTCTTTTTATGGTTTAATCTTTCTAAACATGTTGTTAGCTACTAAAATAATCATTAACTGAAAATTTTCTAAGCATGAGAGTCTTTTCTTGTGGCGAAATGAGATTATATTCAATAGTAAATTCTTAATGATATAAAAATTGAATCATGTGCTGTAAAGATATTTCTTACAAACGTTTTTCATTTTAAACCAACATTTCAGCGATGAAATGAAATTGAAGAAAAAAATTAAAGCACAAGGCGCTAACTAAAAAAATTACGTCTTCCATGGATTTTCTGCTAGTTAATTTATTAATTTTACTAATTCAAGTCTTCCATATTACGTAAATTACAATTTCCGGAGCCAATTATTTTATTGATCCAATATTTTACAATGTAGCTCGTTATACAGTTGGAGTGTTGTTACAAATTTTGCAAATCGTAATTATTGACAAGGTAAGTTTTAATTACAGTTTACTCGTTTGTTTTACAAGTGGTTTATAGTACCAAGCAACTAAAAAACGAATGTATGATTGACTTTGTCTTTAGATTATTCGGGTAAAAAACCCTAATAGGAACTTTTAGTCTGCCTCATAAATCATTTTTCTAATTAGTTAGAAAAATACGTTTGTCCTCTGCTCCTGAAAAAATCGAAATAAATGGAGTCATTATTCCCTTATAATGTTATACGCATTTCATAAGGACACCAAGGACCCTAATAATGCAACTGTGTACTCCTAAGTCCTAACCAATATAGTGCTTTACTTGTGCCGTCTGCCTATGTCTCGTACGATCCTTCATATTCTATCTGTCTGCTGTCTGGTGCCTCGATTTTTTATCAGCGCAGTATTTTTTTATAATAGCGCAGTGACGCACATTGCTTTCGGAATTTTTTATTGTCGTGCATAGTTTCTTTTTTGCCTTAGTGTTGCGTTGAATTAGTTGTATTTTTTTCGAAACTATAAAACTCAACCCCAGATTAAATGAAAGTTCATCTTTAAAGTGTGTCTGATGATGCATTTTCATACAGCAAAGTACGAGCGTAGGACAATTTTTACTGTAGACAGTTTTTATTTGCCAAT
>CATNEM010000178.1:67500-117809 GCA_950096795.1 Macrostomum cliftonense
CAGTTGAAATTTAGTTTAAATTTAGCGACAAAAATTGCGAAAAAGTTAAGCACGAATTTGCATTCTTCTGTTCTCTTTTCACCCCGACTAATATAAAGGCTATAGAAAAGGCCTAGACGCCAGCATGTACTCTGCTCCGGCGTCTTCTTCAAGAGCTTCAACAGCGCCAGCAGTTAATTATGCAACTGCTGCGGCCAGTTCCACCGCTTCCGGTTCGGATGGCTCGCCATTCTCAGTCGGCGCAGTTTACAATGTCCAAACAAATGTCGGCAGCTTTGTTGTCGGCGATTGCGACCTCAGGTCGGCCTCGCCCGACACCAGCCAGTCAGCTTCCGAGTCGGCCTATTCAGTTTCGGCGGTGTCGCCTCATAGGAAGCGTCGATACAAGATGCAGCTTAGCCAACCATTGGACCAGTACAAGTGTCACGTGTGCGGCGACAACGCTTTGGGCTACAATTTTGACGCCGTCACGTGCGAGTCTTGCAAAGCATTTTTTCGTCGTAATGCTTTCAAGAATATGGTAGGCATGTTTTTTTGTTGTCTGGCTCAGGTTAAATTGACACTCGTTTCTTATTGATCGATGCGCTTATTTTCCCAACAGGATTTAAAGTGCAACTTTACTGGCAGCTGCTTAATTTCTAAACATACGCGAAAATTCTGCTCGCCATGTAGATTAAAAAAGTGTTTCGTCATTGGGATGAAGAAAGAGTTAATACTCAGTGAGTAACAGATGCGACTCTTAATTTTCATTTTTTCAATCCCATGGTAAGCATGTCATAGCCTGCTACTCAGTTAACTCCTATCCCAATGTACACACGAGAGGCCCTCCGATTCGGTCAATTCCTACCCCCAATGTACACACGAGAGGCCCTCCGATTCGGTCAATTCCTACCCCCAATGTACACACGCTAGGCCCTCCGATTCGGTCAATTCCTACCCCCAATGTACACACGAGAGGCCCTCCGATTCGGTCAATTCCTACCCCCAATGTACACACGAGAGGCCCTCCGATTCGGTCAATTCCTACCCCCAATGTACACACGAGAGGCCCTCCGATTCGGTCAATTCCTACCCCCAATGTACACACGAGAGGCCCTCCGATTCGGTCAATTCCTACCCCCAATGTACACACGAGAGGCCCTCCGATTCGGTCAATTCCTACCCCCAATGTACACACGAGAGGCCCTCCGATTCGGTCAATTCCTACCCCCAATGTACACACGAGAGGCCCTCCGATTCGGTCAATTCCTACCCCCAATGTACACACGCTAGGCCCTCCGATTCGGTCAATTCCTACCCCCAATGTACACACGCTAGGCCCTCCGATTCGGTCAATTCCTACCCCCAATGTACACATGCTAGGCCCTCCGATTCGGGCAATTCCTACCCCTGATGTACGCACGCTAGGCCCTCCTATTGAGTCAGCTTCTCATCTCTAACCACAGACGATGCCCAGCTAAAGCAGCGCCGGCAGAAAACTCTAGACAATCGCCGTCGCCGTCTTGTCAGCGGTGCAGCGGCCGCCACGGCCGCCACCACATCGAATAGCATTGCCGCATCCTCTGCGGGACCTATTGAGGAATCCAGTTATTTCCACGACGATCGAACTCCAAGCATCGGTATTACCGAAACTGAAGGTTCCGCTTCGGACCAGTTGATATCGCCTTTATCTGGCGAATTTCAAGACACTCCGCCGAGCGCTTCGTCCGATTCGTCCGATCATCATCGCTGCGGCCAGCTGACTGTGCTCAGCCTGCTAGAGGAGTGCTCAACAGACAGCCAGTTCGCCAAATGGGATCTCTATAGGCCGTTAAGTGACACCTGCGCCCGTTTGATTGACACCATTAAATCTTGCACCGAAACAGTTGTCAACAATATTGACAAGGGCGATTCGGAAGAGATTAGTTCTCAGGCTGCGGAAAGGGCCGATTCGATTGAGATGCCGTTCTTAATTACGCACAGTTTTGTGGAGAGATTCGTTAGCTTTGTGAAATGCCTGCCGGAGTTTAGCTATCTTGATATGCGGGATCGGCTGAGCCTGCTGAAGGTAAGCCTGCTGCTCTGCTTTTGAAGCTGTGGATTAGCAATCCATTGTTTTCTAATGACTAATGAGCTGTAGATTAGCAATCCATTGTTTTCTAATGACTAATGAGCTGTAGATTAGCAATCCATGCTGTTCTAATGACTAATGAGCTGTAGATTAGCAATCCATGCTGTTCTAATGACTAATGAGCTGTAGATTATCAATTTATTCTGTTCCAATGACTAATGAGCTGTATATTAGCAATCCATGCTGTTCTAATGACTAATGAGCTGCAGATTAGCAATCCATTCTACTATAGTCATTAATAAAATAAATCTTTGCAGTTTGTCACTTAGTTTCTATAATTAGCAGTATTAAGTAGATTAGCAATCCATATTATTGCAGTCTACTGTTTTAGAAAGGAACAATTTTTTTTATTTTATAATAAGAATCTTTCTTTGCCCTTTTTAAGTTGCGTACAATTTAGTGTGCTATTTTGTTCTCTTGACTAAAGACGCAAACAGAGGCTTGGATTTCAAGACTAAAATGCTATAATTTATCATTTTTATGGCTTCTTGGCGTCATTGTTTTCTTCTACGGCGGGTAGATTTTTTTGGCATTCCATTTTATATTTTATAACGTTGCTGCTCCGTTCTAGCTGTGCCTTTGGCGCAAATATTCGCTTTGCTCTTTTATGCTTCGTCTCTTCTAGTGTCTCTGATAGATGGGCGTATTATGAGATAAATTCAACTTGTGTCTGTCTCTAAGCACAGGCTCGATGAGGCTTCTTCTTCTAGTTGTCTTTAAGCATGCGCGGTTTCTGTCTTTTGCCATCCCCTTGCTTGGCGGATGATTATGATACTGTGCGGGCTTCAGCGCACATGATGACTGATCATGCATTGCTTTTTCTCTAAGCTCGCCTGCTTTTCACTGTCTTCCTGTTTGTCTTCTTCTGTATATCTCCCGCTGCTTTTGTCCCTCCCTCTCCCATCGCCTCTCCTTCTCCCATCGCCTCTCCCTCTCCCATCGCCTCTCCCATCGCCTCTCCCATCGCCTCTCCCTCTCCCTCCCTCTCCCATCGCCTCTCCCATCGCCTCTCCCTCTCCCTCCCTCTCCCATCGCCTCTCCCATCGCCTCTCCCATCGCCTCTCCCATCGCCTCTCCCTCTCCCTCCCTCTCCCATCGCCTCTCCCTCTCCCTCTCTCTCCCATCGCCTCTCCCATCGCCTCTCCCATCGCCTCTCCCATCGCCTCTCCCTCTCCCATCGCCTCTCCCATCGCCTCTCCCATCGCCTCTCCCTCTCCCATTGCCTCTCCCATCGCCTCTCCCATCGCCTCTCCCATTGCCTCTCCCATCGCCTCTCCCATCGCCTCTCCCATCGCCTCTCCCATCGCCTCTCCCTCTCCCATCGCCTCTCCCATCGCCTCTCCCTCTCCCATTGCCTCTCCCATCGCCTCTCCCATCGCCTCTCCCATCGCCTCTCCCATCGCCTCTCCCATCGCCTCTCCCATCGCCTCTCCCATCGCCTCTTCTCCAATCTATGTGAATACTAATGACGCTAATTCCACTCCATGATTGGTAGGTAACCCCTAGGCCATCATTCCTGCTCAGATCGTTAGAAGAATGTTTTTTTTAACAAAATTCTCTTACATATTTCTGTTAAGCATTCTCTAATCTGAGCCAACAAATGATAAAAATCGCTGCTGTATCTAAATTTCTATTATCGTTAATCGTAAATTTTATTGTCGCAAATAAGCTTCTTTCCTTTGCATTCGTTTATTTCCTTACTAACATTTTATTGCTAAGCATTTACGCCCTGTGAGGAAAATCAGTGGGCAAGGGTGGTTATTTGGGTAGGGGGCCTATAGCTGACTCTGTGAGTTTAATTGCTCTCCGCTGCAGAGATTCTGTCTGCAAAGTCCCAATTCTGCGAAACCACACACGGAGCTATATAGCCAGCCAGTTATGCGGGTAGTTCGGCACTGTAGCTGAACTGGTTACGAGACTAAGGCAACACAGGCTAGCTCTGAAACGTTTTTTTTCGTTTTTATTTATTTCCTCACCCCCTGAACAGTCGTCGGTGCTCTTTCTTGTCTCTAATTTGGCTCTTCTGTTTCTTTTATGTAGGAGAATTGCGATTCCGGGCTTTTGCGATGGACTTGTTTTTGGAGTCTTTATTTCCTGTCTAATCTTGTTATTGTATCCTAGTTTCCGGCTGACTTCTATTTCCTGGTTATTTCCGTGTTTGTCGCCTTATTTCATCTTGCTCTTCATTATCTTACCTGCCTGTCTGTCTGTGTCTGCTTGTATGTATGTATGTATGTCTGTCTGTCTGTCTGTCTGTCTGTCTGTCTGTCTGTCTGTCTGTCTGTATGTCTGTCTGTCTGTCTGTCTGTCTGTCTGTCTGTCTGTGTCCGCTTGTATATATGTATGTATGTCTGTCTGTCTGTCTGTCTGTCTGTCTGTGTCTGCTTGTCTGTCTGTCTGTCTGTCTGTATGTCTGTCTGTCTGTCTGTCTGTATGTCTGTCTGTCTGTCTGTCTGTCTGTCTGTCTGTCTGTCTGTCTGTCTGTTAGTCTGTCTGTATGTATGTCTGTCTGTCTGCCTGTCTGTCTGTCTGTCTGTCTGTCTGTCTGTCTGTTAGTCTGTCTGTATGTATGTCTGTCTGTCTGCCTGTCTGTCTGTCTGTCTGTCTGTCTGTCTGTCTGTTAGTCTGTCTGTATGTATGTCTGTCTGTCTGCCTGTCTGTCTGTCTGTCTGTCTGTTTGTCTGTCTGTCTATCTATCTGGGTTATGTCTATATAAATTAATGATACTAAAGAATAAAATAAAATAAAGAAAATAAACTGCCCACGCAAATTTTATTGCCAGAGTGAAATAGTTTTGGCCCCCCTCTGTTTAAATAAAATGGCTAACATTTTTCTCACATTTTATGCAGAGCCAAAAGCAACGCCACAGTATTTATGATCTAAATGGAGGCAAGGCTTTCAACATTTAGAAATTAAAGTAAAACTTGTGCACGTACTGTTTTGGATAGAGAAAGATAAGGTGTTTTTGTTCCCAGTTTCCGCAGCTGCGGTTGTATATTATCTCATGTATTGCCGGCGCTCTGTGTGTGGGTTCCTCCCTGCGCCATAAAGCCCGCGCAATTGAAGGTTAAAGGCTTGCGGTCAGCGTTGAGAGTTTACTGCCTCTGGGGATATTTTATGCCTAGCTTAGCCTGTTTTCAAAAATGCCCAGTTTATTAGGCTTGATTTCCGTAACGGTTCATTCCGGTAATTTCTGTTCAAAAATCTTATTTTTTCAGTTTGCTAACTCGGTTTGCTTTGATTTATTTGATGACAGAAAATGCTAGACTCGTTGGGGTGAAATTTTGAAAACATGCCCTATTGTTTCATTTTGCCTGTCTCTTTGGCTGTTTGAATCTGCTTGATCTTTGTCTCTTTGGTCATCTGTTTGTTTGTCACCTGATTGTGTCTGTCTGTCTGTCTTTCTGTCCGTCTGTCTGTCTGTCATTTCTGTCTGTCTTTCTGTCTGTCTGTCTGTCTTTCTTTCTGTCTGTCTGTCTTTCTGTCTTTCTGTCTGTCTGTCTGTCTGTCTGTCTGTCTGTCTGTCATTTCTGTCTGTCTGTATTTCTGTCCGTCTGTCTGTCTGTCATTTCTGTCTGTCTTTCTGTCTGTCTGTCTGTCTTTCTGTCCGTCTGTCTGTCTGTCTGTCTGTCTGTCTTTCTTTCTGTCTGTCTGTCTGTCATTTCTGTCTGTCTGTCTTTCTGTCCGTCTGTCTGTCTGTCATTTCTGTCTGTCTGTCTTTCTGTCCGTCTGTCTGTCTGTCTTTCTGTCTGTCATTTCTGTCTGTCTGTCTGTCTGTCTGTCTTTCTGTCTGTCTGTCTGTCTGTCTGTCTGTCTGTCTGTCTGACTGTCATTTCTGTCTGTCTGTCTGTCTCTCTATCTGTCTCTCTTTCTATCTATCTGTGTCTACGTGTCTTACCCAATTTATGCCCTAATTTGCCATTTTACCTTGAACTAGTCAAAAAGAATTTTAAAAAATTTACATCAAATAAAGCACTGAACAGCTACCTTTATCGATGGCAGGGCGGCGTATTCCACTTCATTCTGATGCGTGGCGTGACAATCTACAGCCCCAAGCAGGACAGCTTCACCTTCTTATCCAAGTCTGGCGAAGGTCACGTGCACTCGGTGCCGCTGAGTGCCCTGTCGCAGGCTCTGGCGGCCTATCAGGGCGGGCCGCGGCTTGTTGAACGATATCGCCAGTTTATGATTGGCTACCACCGGGCCTGCTCAGGCGATCAGATGGCGCTGAACCTGCTGCAACTGGTTGAGTTTTACAATCCGTCCCGGCCTCTGCTTGGCAATATGCACAGGGTTGATCGCATCCAGCAGGGGTACACTCTGCTGCTAAAGCGGTGAGTGAGTGAGTGAGTGAGTGAGTGATAGTGTGATTAAATGAGTGAATGAGTGAATGAGTGAGTGAATGAGTGTATGAGTGAGAATGAATGAATAGTGTATTAGTGAGTGAGTGATTGTGTGATTTAATGAGTGAATAAGTGAATGAATGAGTGAATTACTGAGTGAGTAATTTGGTGAGTGAATGAGTAAGTGGGTGTGTAAATGAGTGAATGAGTGAATGAGTGAATAAATGAGTGAATAAATGAATAAATGAGTGAATGAATGAGTGAATGAGTGAATAAATGATTGAATGAGTGAATAAATGAATAAATGAGTGAATAAATGAGTGAATGAGTGGATGAGTGAATAAATGAATAAATGAGTGAATAAGTGAATAAATGAGAGAATAAATGAATAGATGAGTGAATAAGTGAATAAATGAATAAATGAGTGAATGATTGAATAAATGAATAAATGAGTGAATAAATGAGTGAATGAGTGGATGAGTGAATAAATGAATAAATGAGTGAATAAGTGAATAAATTAGTGAATAAATGAATAGATGAGTGAATAAGTGAATAAATGAATAAATGAGTGAATGATTGAATAAATGAATAAATGAGTGAATAAATGAGTGAATGAGTGGATGAGTGAATAAATGAATAAATGAGTGAATAAGTGAATAAATGAGTGAATAAATGAATAGATGAGTGAATAAGTGAATAAATGAATAAATGAGTGAATGATTGAATAAATGAGTGAATGAGTGGATGAGTGAATAAATGAGTGAATAAGTGAATAAATGAGTGAATAAGTGAATAAATGAGTGAATAAATGAATAGATGAGTGAATAAATGAATAAATGAGTGAATGATTGAGTGAATGAGTGAATGAATTAGTGAGTGAGTGAATGACTGAGGCACTCAATGAGTCACTAAGGCACCCAGTGATGCCTGCAAATTCCACCCGCAGGTACATCGAAAGCGTCCGGCCGATGCAGGAGTCGCGCCGGGTCTACTTCGACCTGATGAACCGGCTAAGCGAGTTGGACGGCATCGCCAACGAGTTCAGCCAGCTGTGCCATCTAGTCGGTTTTCGTTGCGACGCTCTGCAGCCGCTGCTGCTGGAGATTTTCGAGCTGTCCGCGGCCGCCGCCGCAGCCGGTTCGGCTGGCGAAGCCCCGCTGAGGTGCCAACAGCAGCCGCCGCCGCCGCCTCCTCCGCCGCCTCCACCGCAACCGCTGCGTGGTTTTGGCAACCAGCACCAGCACCAGCACCAGCAGCAGATGTACGCCGCCGCAGCCGCCGCAACATTTATCCGACAGGCTTATCATCCGCAGCAGCAGCAGCAACAGCAGCAACAGCAGAATTTTTTATTCAAACGCGAGCCCAGGTGAAGCAAGACAGTTTAACATAGTCTTATCGTGTTCTTCAAAAACTTTTTCAGCTTTTACTATCCGACTGATTTTGTCGAATAGTAAAAAAACTTGTCTTTGTTGCGTGCATCGCCGTATTTTTTTAATGATTTACAATATGTTTTGTAGCTTATTTTAAAAAAACCGCTTTTGAGTGCAATTGCGCCTATAGAATTGCTGTCTGTTTTAAAATGAATTAGGACGTAAAAAGTATTTTCAAGGTGGAATAAAAATATTGATAAAGAGCTAAGAATAATGTACATTAAACACAACCAGCCCTCCCGTCCCTTATGTACTCTAATCTTTTCCTTAGCTTAGTCAGACTCTATCTTCGACTTAAACTCGAACTGTCTGCAGCCTCGCTCTCAACTAGCCATCGCTCTCGCTCAACTCGCTCTCAACATTTGCTAGCCATCAACCCCTCTCCCTAATTTACACTTGCTCCCTACCAGCCTCATACCCAATGTACACTTGCTAGCCATCAACCCTTCTCCCTTATGTACACTTGATCCCTACCAGCCTCATACCCAATGTACACTTGCTAGCCATCAACCCCTCTCCCTTATGTACACTTGCTAGCCATCAACCCCTCTCCCTTATGTACACTTGCTAGCCATCAACCCCTCTCCCCAATGTACACTTGCTAGCCATTAATCCCTCTCCCTAATGTACACTTGCTCCTTATCAGCGTCATACCCAATGTACACTTGCTCCTAAGAAACTCTTCATTTTATTATTAATCTAATCTGCGCCTATCCAGCCTTCATTCTTTAAATGTAAACTTGCTCCAATAGTATATGTCATTTTACGCCATATTTTAATCAGAAAATTGAATATGCTTTTCTTTGTTATAATTTTTTATCTATACCATTTTAATGTTGCTTAATTTTTGCAGTACTGACAAATTACCTGAAAAGCTTGGTAAATTAACGCAACTAATTGGATAATTTGCTATTTCTAACGAAACTATTTATTAAATACTCGTCTCTTATGATATATACTAATTTGTTAGAATCAACTAAATTTGGTACTTCTTGCTTCGCTTTGACTTTCTTCTGTTGCCAATTTCTTATTTTTGTTGTGTTAACACTCGAATTATGTTCGCCTCCCAGTGTTTGTAAATATCAATAACCGATACTTAGCTGCTATTTCAAAACGTTAAAAGTGGACCCATTTTGGTTTATTCATTGCGTATTATTTCTTTTCCACGCCTCTCAGGCCTCGCTAAGCCCAGGTTAATCTGTTTAATTAATTAATCAGGTAGCAATAAGCTTTGCCACAATTCTATTTTAGTTTTGTTTCTTGGTTCCTTCAAGTTTTATCGAATTAACGTCAGGTTTCGAACATTATATTTTCCATGCCATGCAGGAACGGTGTATTTTTTATTTTACTGATAATACTGCAGTAGAAACGATTTTTTTTAATTTTCTGTAACGATTTTGTTTGCTTACTTAGTTAGTTACGAAGAAACAACAGCTAAATCTGTCAAATTAATCCTTCGATTGCCATTTCATTCGCTTGGATTTTTTGCAATTTCCTTTATTGTATAAAAAAATAATATAAAATTCGCGCAATGCCTACTTACAGTAGTTAAAAATAGTCTATCTTCAGCAATTTAATAATCTATATGCATACATAATCGTCATTATTAACCGGATTACATGCGAACTTTATAAAAACAGATCCTTCACTTTGAAATACTAGAACTTTTCCGAATCAAGTGCGCTCATACAACTAGAAAATTTCTTTGCTACTCGTTGCAGTAATTTAAACATTTTAATTTAAAAGTATTTTTTTGTAATGCCCAGCGCACCTTCAACAAAATAAAACGGTACGAATTCATGAATTCTTGGAAGTATTTTGTTTTTTAGCCTATAGTAGCGTAATTTTAACGCAAAACATCTTGATTTTGCTTATTTCTAGACTTGCTTATTTTATATAACACTTTAAACTTTTTCTTCCATGTATTTCATGCCAATAATTCAAATAAGTTACATTAAATTTAAAATAAGTTCGTCCAGGCTTTACATAACAGGCTTTCCCCCTAAGGGGAATCCCTTAGAAGCAAATCCTGTAGGGGGATCTCCAGGAATCCCCAGGAAAGTGAATCCCAAAAGGGAATCCACTGGAAGGTGAATCCTAACAGGGAATCCTCAGGAAGGTGAATCCCAATAGGGAATCCCCAGGAAGGTGAATCCTAATTAGAAATTCTCAGGAAAGTGAATCCCAAAAGGGTCGATCCTAACAGGGAATCCCCAGGAAGGTGAATCCCAATAGAAAATCCCCAGGAGGTGAATCCTAAAAGGGAATCCCCAGGAAGGTGAATCCCAATAGAAAATCCCCAGGAGGTGAATCCTAAAAGGGAATCCCCAGGAAGGTGAATCCCAATAGGGAATCCCCAGGAAGGTGAATCTTAACGGGAAACCCAAAAGGCGAATCTAAAAGGGAAAATCTCTAGCAAAGCGAAACCTTAAAAATGAATTCACAGAAAGCGGTTTAAAACATGTAATCCCTAGAAAGGCTAAAGTAGACTTAGTGTTAGGAACAAAAGTTCAATCTAAAAAGCAAAATCTCTCAAAGCAAAACAGCAGAGTGGCAAAAAATTGAGACAAAAAAGCCGTACGGCCTGTCCTCCCTCTGTGTTTTTTATTGAACTTTCGCATCTTTACTGCGCTGCGCCGCGTCCTCGGCCCGTACGAACGCGTCGTAGTAATAAAAAGCGGCGTACGCAACCACAACTAACGCTAAACCAACGGCTGCGCTGATCTTGGAGCTCCTGGCCGCCTCCTTCGACAATTTGACGGCCATTTCGGCGTCATAGGCTACCGGACGGCCTGATTCGTCCACGCCGGCAAAATCGTTCATTTTTATGGCGACGCGACGGCGAGCCCTGCTCTGCTCGGCCACCATGGCGGGATAGCGCACCCGATAGAAGGCGTCGAAGCTCGCCTGAATGTCGCGCGTCCGAATGTGGACGTCGTCGACTGCCGTTGCCTGGTCGCCTGAGGTTCGCCTGCTCTGATTGGCTGAGCTGCGAAAGTAAATTAATAAAGAAAAAATACTCTAGAAAAGTAACGATATATATAAAACAAACTAAACTATCGAAAAGTTAACGCAATTCAAGCAATTAAAGATTAAACGATTAACGAGCTAAAAATCGTTACTTTATTTAACGCAAAAAAATTTAAGCTATTTTAATGACTATGCTAAAGTAAAAAGTAACGATAGTCAAAATTATTTTTAGTAAAGCAACGAATTTTAATCGTTAATTTTGTTAATCGTTCATTTTTTATCGTTACTTAAAGCGTTACTAAATTTTATAGATTTAAATAACTTTGCAAGAAAGTAAGGATTAATAATAATAGTTAAGTTAACAAAAATGGATAATGATATTTAACTAGCTATAGATTTTTACAGATAAAAATTAACGGTACCATACGAGCTAATTGAAAAAACAAACGATTTTGTCACTCACCGTTGATTATCGTCAAAATCACGCCTACTATTAGCGTTGCCCAACAATTTGTAAGCGTTAGACAGCGCCGTGAACTGTTTAGACGCATCCGGTGACTGATTGACATCCGGATGCACTAGCTTAGATTTGGCGTAAAATGCCGATTTTATCTGACGCTGGGTGGCTGTACGCTCGATGCCGAGAACATCGTAGGGGTCGAAGGGCTGCTGCTGAGACAGTGGGCGCCTCTGAACCAGTTGCAGCCATAGACGGCAGCAGCAAGGAGGCTCACGAGGAAGACAGCGGTACAATTGCTGAAGATTGATGATGGGAAGTCATAGGAATTAGGGATTCTGCGCTCAGCTATACAGAAGTTGGCCACCACAGAGCTTACACGAAATGCTAATGGCCACATACTACTTACTTACGTTGTACTCAATGAGTAGTTAAAAATATTTTTTATTACTAAATTTTTTCAAGTATTTATACATGCAGCAATTCAAGTTTACTTAGACTAGTTAAATAATTATAATGATAGAAAATTAAAATGAGCACTAAGTAAACAAAATAGGCGCACTTTGGTGGACATCTCAAAGCTTATTGAAGAAGTCCTTATAGAGACATAATTATGGAAATTTTGACAAGTTTTTGTTTGAGATATCTAGATATTTCAGCGATTCAAAATATCTATTTAGATGATGAGAGTTCGTCTACTCATACGAGTAGAAAGTAAAGCGTATGCTCTGAATTATTAGCTCTATGCGGCTAAAGCTTGAGGTGGGAATAGATTAATGTCTAAATTTTAAGTCTTTGTTCGTAGACGAAATCTAGTCTTTGTTTAAGATATTGTGAGCCACAAGATAGTAGCACTGATAATGACACTAATTTTTAAGAATTCATGTTTCTTAGAAGTATCCCAAAGACCCGAAAACAATAAAAAATACTCAGCGTGGTAAAGTTGCAAAAAATCAAACGTCTATTTATAGTCATTTATTTATTCATTACTAGTCACTAGGACTCTATAATTTAGAGTCACTGCAACAAAGCCAATTTCAAGTTTTAATAGTCTATCTATCAAGTTAACTAAAAAACAACTAAAGAAAAAACGGTTAGTAGCAATTCATGCGATTATACAAACTACTGCAAGTAGAGAAATAATGACAGGGAAAATTGTCGCGTAAAAGTAAGAAAAATTGAAAAAAACCAATCAGTTAACTATCAATAAGTAGTATGTGTTGCGCAAATTCTCAATTAATGGCGCTTTCATCTTATTAATTAAATGATTTTGAGCAACACAGCTGGGTTTGAAAATCTCTTTTTTGATCCTTTTGATACAATAATGACGGGTGCGTTATTGAATAATTTTTTTGAAAACTAAAAACCTACTTGTGCCAATAAATATATAGAAAAAAATTTCTCCAAGAATTCACAAGGCAAACAATATAAAACTAACACTACTGCATACGAAAACTATTAAACCTTTCTTTAATCAAAAAGATCTCTCTAAAACAATTTAATGTATAAAGGTTAGGCAATAGTGTTAATCAGAGTCTTTTTCGACCGAAGAAAAAAATGTTTATCAAGCAGGCTCACAACGCTCTTCTTGTTTGTTGCTTTCAAATCGGAAAGCTTTAGTGATCAAGGATGCGCAGGTTACCGCTGACTATCTTGTTTTCCAAAATGGCCCCGGTTGGGATGTCAATTCGTTCACCGTGATTGGCGATAATGATCACGGTGCCCTGTTGTTATGGTGATTTTTCATTCATTTATTAGTCATTTAGACGTTAAAAACTTACTCAGACAGGTTGATACCTACTCAGACAGGTCGACACCTACTCAGACAGTTCGATACCTACTCAGACAGGTCGATACCTACTCAGACAGGTCGATACCTACTCAGACAGGTCGATACCTACTCAGACAGGTCGATACCTACTCAGACAGTTCGATACCTACTCAGACAGTTCGATACCTACTCAGACAGGTCGATACCTACTCAGACAGTTCAATACCTACTCAAACAGTTCAATACCTACTCAAACAGTTCAATACCTACTCAGACAGGTTGATACCTACTCAGACAGGTCGATACCTACTCAGACAGGTCGATTCCCACTCAGACAGGTCGATACCTACCCAGACAGGTCGATACCTACTCAGAGAGTTCGATACCTACTCAGACAGGTTGATACCTATCAGACGGGTCGATACCCTACCTACTCAGACAGTTCAATACCTACTCAGACAGTTCGATACCTACTCAGACAGTTTAATACCTACTCAGACAGTTTGATACCCACTCAGACAGTTCGATCCTACTCAGACAGTTCGATACCTACTCAGACAGGTTGATACCTATCAGACGGGTCGATACCCTACCTACTCAGACAGTTCGATACCTACTTAGACAGTTCGATACCTACTCAGACAGTTCAATACCTACTCAGACAGTTCGATACCTACTCAGACAGGTCGATACCTACTTAGACAGTTTGATACCTACTCAGACAGGTCGATACCTACTCAGACAGGTCGATACCTACTCAGACAGTTCGATACCTACTCAGACAGGTCGATACCTACTTAGACAGTTCGATACCTACTCAGACAGGTCGATACCTACTTAGACAGTTCGATACCTACTCAGACAGGTCGATTCCCACTCAGACAGGTCGATACCTACTCAGACAGGTCGATACCTATCAGACAGTTCGATACCTACTCAGACAGTTCGATACCTACTCAGACAGGTCGATACCTACTCAGACAGTTCGATACCTACTCAGACAGTTCGATACCTACTTAGACAGTTCGATACCTACTCAGACAGTTCGATACCTACTCAGACAGTTCGATACCTACTCAGACAGGTTGATACCTACTTAGACAGTTCGATACCTACTCAGACAGGTCGATACCTACTCAGACAGGTCGATTCCCACTCAGACAGGTTGATACCTACTCAGACAGGTCGGTACCTACTCAGACAGGTCGATTCCCACTCAGACAGGTCGATACCTACTCAGACAGGTCGATACCTACTCAGACAGTTCGATACCTACTCAGACAGTTTAATACCTACTCAGACAGTTTGATACCTACTCAGACAGTTCGATACCTACTTAGACAGTTCGATACCTACTCAGACAGTTCGATACCTACTTAGACAGTTCGATACCTACTCGGACAGGTCGATACCTACTCAGACAGGTCGATACCTACTCAGACAGTTCAATACCTACTCAGACAGTTCGATACCTACTTAGACAGTTCGATACCTACTTAGACAGGTCGATACCTACTCAGACAGGTCGATACCTACTTAGACAGGTCGATACCTACTCAGACAGGTCGATACCTACTCAGACAGGTCGATACCTACTCAGACAGGTCGATACCTACTCAGACAGGTCGATTCCCACTCAGACAGGTCGATACCTACTCAGACAGTTCAATACCTACTCAGGTACATTTTAAAACAATCGAAAAGAAATTTAGACAGATATACATAATCAGGCACTAAAGAAAACTTCTCCCGATAACAATTAATTTGCATAACCGGGTTTTTACAAAAAAGCAAACGTCTCACCTTGAGCACAACATTCTTGCCAAAGGTGACATCGCCCGACACAGTCAGATGATCCAACTCCAAGCAGTCCGGTATGCTTTCAAAACGTGACAGAAAATCTTTCACTTTTTTAAACGAGGTGCCCAATTTAACCAGCGGAACGGTGAGAAAATTGCGCTTATGCGACAGAGCCAAGCGACCCTGATGAAGGGTGTACAAGTTGGACATCACCAGCAACAGATCCGAGCAGGTTTTCACCGGCAAGAACCGGCTTCTCGGCACGTTCACTCCGACTGCTCCGTTGAAATTTTTTATCGCAGCGCCGACAGCCTCCTCTAGTTGGACAACCCGGGCGCCGTTGTCCAAAGTTTTAGGATTGACAATCACCTCCATGTGCATGTTGTTCTGTTCAACGTTGCGTTTTATAGCCGACAGGGATACCCACAGGTTGTTCGTGTTGAAGATGTTGAACTTGCGTACGGAGGTGAATTCGTCGACGTGCTGCGATGGCACCTGTTGGGGTTAGGGGCGATTCTTATAAGCGAGTAAAAGGCGATTCTTAGAAGCGAGTTAAGGGCAATTCTTAGAAGCGAGTTAAGGGCAATTCTTAGAAGCGAGTTAAGGGCAATTCTTAGAAGCGAGTTAAGGGCAATTCTTAGAAGCGAGTTAAAGTCGATTCTTAGAGCCAGTTAAAGTCGATTCTTAGAAGTCAGTTAAAGGCGATTCTTAAAATCGAGTTAAAGGCGATTCTTAAAAGCGAGTTAAAGGCGATTTTTAGAGTGAGTTAAAGGCGATTCTTAGAAGCAAAAAAGCGGTTTAGGGCGATTCTCAAAGGGGGCGGCAGAGAGCGATTCTCAGGGGGCGGTAGAGGGCGATTCTCAGGGGGCGGTAGAGGGCGATTCTCAGGGGGAGCGGTAGAAGGCGATTCTAAGGGGGCGGTTGACGGCGATTCTCAGGGGGCGGTAGAGGGCGATTCTCAGGGAGGGCGGTAGAGGGCGATTCTCAGGGGGGGGCGGTAGAGGGCGATTCTCAGGGGGGGGGCGGTAGAGGGCGATTCTCAGGGAGGGCGGTAGAGGGCGATTCTCAGGGGGGGGGCGGTAGAGGGCGATTCTCAGGGGGGGGGCGGTAGAGGGCGATTCTCAGGGAGGGCGGTAGAGGGCGATTCTCAGGGGGGGGGCGGTAGAGGGCGATTCTCAGGGGGGGGCGGTAGAGGGCGATTCTCAGGGGGGGGGGGGGCGGTAGAGGGCGATTCTCAGGGGGGGCGGTAGAGGGCGATTCTCAGGGGGGCGGTAGAGGGCGATTCTCAGGGGGGGGGGCGGTAGAGGGCGATTCTCAGGGGGGGGCGGTAGAGGGCGATTCTCAGGGAGGGCGGTAGAGGGCGATTCTCAGGGGGCGGTAGAGGGCGATTCTCAGGGGGGGGGCGGTAGAGGGCGATTCTCAGAGGGCGGTTGAACATTAAAAACATTAAAAGTCTATTCTAAATAAGATCAAAGCTGTCATTCAGCCAGACGCACCTGAGCAATCTCCAACAGACGCAGTTTACCCTCGTACTCAACCAGCGTGCCACCCTTAACGTCGGCCCGAGTTTTCTCAGTAACCTCCATGAGAAATTCGCAAGGCGGCCTATTGTACTTTTCCGGATGCTCCAAAAAGTCAACGATATTCAAATCAACGGTGGCACCGAAATTGTCAATATTAGCTACAAACATCCACTTCTTGCCCATGGCTAAGAATTTGTCTAGCAGGCCGCTGCGAGCCAATGAGCGATAGATATCGCCGTGTCCCGGCGGGTACCAAGCCTCTTTGTTGTCGTCAGCCAAAGACTCCGGCAAGGGTAGGAGCGACTCGCGATTCACTCGAGGATACTGCGACTGTTGAAACGTGTGAATTGGCACCTGAATGTGCTGGTACTTGCGCAGTACTTTTTCAGTCTCGGCGTGTGTGTTAAACGAGTTCATCAACACAAGAGGCACGTTGCAGCCGTATTTTTTGTTAAAATGCTCCAACTGTTGGATGTTGATGTCCAGAAAGGTCAAATCGGAACGGACGCTAATCAGCGACTTGGCCCCTGTGCAGCCCATTGAGGTGCCCAAACCGCCGTTGAGTTTAATAACCACCAACGTGTCTAACAGACTGCGCATCTCAACCGAGTCGAATTTATCTAACGAAGCGTATGGCAGGATTGACTTATCGTCTAGCAGATGAATTTTATTCCATTCAATCTCGCTGCCAGCCTCTTTCAAATAGCGTTCAAATATTTCGTTGAAAGCTTCGAGCTGCGAGGCCATTTGGGGTCGGTCGGCTTCGTTGCAAGTGTCGAGCAGGTGGCTCAATTCGCGACGCATTGCTGACTCGGCGTCCGTTTGGGTCAGCTTCTTGAAGGTGTCCTGGGAGGGTGTACGACGATGGCCGGGAACAAAGGCCGGCGGTTGCTGGGGCGTGCTCATGATGCTATTGTTGAGACTGGCTTGTTGGAGCTTATTTTTAGACTGGCCTGTTGAAGGCACTGAAGTGAGAAATTACTGCCATTATTACCATTATTATAAAGAGGATTAAGATCCCTATACGCTCGTAGAATGCAATGCAAGAATCGATGTAACAATTCAAGATTCTCAGTAATTTTTCGTTTACTTTTAGCAAAGAGACACCAAATAGAAACAAAAAATAAATGTTTGCAATGGAAACAAAGAATTTCTTCTCAATAATAATAATAATGTTGCAATTGGGTGTTTTTAAAAAAACAAGTAATTTTGTTTCCTTTGTGTTTGAAAACCCTGGAAACAGAGCCTAATGTACACTGTTTAGCTGATTCAGACAAAATTTTATTGGGGATGAGCGTTAGTACAATTAAAAATTTAGGGGCATAGGTTTTCTAGGGTGTGTACGCTTTGAGGGTAATGGGGGCAGAGATTTTATTGAGCGAGTACACTTTGAGAGTAACGAGGACAGAGGTTTTATTGAGCGAGTACACTTTGAGGGTAACGAGGGCAGAGGTTTTATTGAGCGAGTACACTTTGAGGGTAACGAGGGCAGAGGTTTTATTGAGCGAGTACACTTTGAGGGTAACGAGGGCAGAGGTTTTATTGAGCGAGTACACTTTGAGGGTAACGAGGGCAGAGGTTTTATTGAGCGAGTACACTTTGAGGGTAACGAGGACAGAGGTTTTATTGAGCGAGTACACTTTGAGGGTAACGAGGGCAGAGGTTTTATTGAGCGAGTACACTTTGAGGGTAACGAGGGCAGAGGTTTTATTGAGCGAGTACACTTTGAGGGTAACGAGGGCAGAGGTTTTATTGAGCGAGTACACTTTGAGGGTAACGAGGGCAGAGGTTTTATTGAGCGAGTACACTTTGAGGGTAACGAGGGCAGAGGTTTTATTGAGCGAGTACACTTTGAGGGTAACGAGGGCAGAGGTTTTATTGAGCCAGTACACTTTGAGGGTAACGAGGGCAGAGGTTTTATTGAGCGAGTACACTTTGAGGGTAACGAGGGCAGAGGTTTTATTGAGCGAGTACACTTTGAGGGTAACGAGGGCAGAGGTTTTATTGAGCGAGTACACTTTGAGGGTAACGAGGGCAGAGGTTTTATTGAGCGAGTACACTTTGAGGGTAACGAGGGCAGAGGTTTTATTGAGCGAGTACACTTTGAGGGTAACGAGGACAGAGGTTTTATTGAGCGAGTACACTTTGAGGGTAACGAGGGCAGAGGTTTTATTGAGCGAGTACACTTTGAGGGTAACGAGGGCAGAGGTTTTTTAGGGGATGCGCACTGTGTACACTTGAGGGCCTGAGGGGCTAAGTAGAGCGTACATTGACGGCTCGGTTCGACAAGAAAAAATAATCGAAGTATTGGCACTATCAGTGCAAAAAAGGAACAATTTTTACAAGAAAACTACAGCATTTAAACAGAATCGTCGCACAAATCGGCCACAGCCACCTCAGCTTCAGTGGGAACGCATCCGCTAATATTGCAATCACGATCAGCTAACAAAGCCTTAACCAACGATTCCGAAGATTGTCTAGGACGCAGTCTAACCTAACGCTAGGAGTTGAAGACGCTGATAAAAGTCTAAATTATAGCGCCTAGTCAAATCTGACAAATTAACCGAATGATCTACGGTCAGGTGATTCAACACTTGACAGTGTGGCATGATTTTTTTGCACAGAGGACAAGCCAGTTGATCTATCGCATCTTCTGTTGCTGCTGAATTATAGTCAGCCGAGACTGCGGCTGTCTGTAGCTCCACGTCCCGATCGGGTTGAGAATTTCTGTAATTAATAATAGAGAATTAATATGAAAATGAACTATTCAGCTACTCAATAGTAGCAATAAAAGTATTTGATAATAAAATTCTTCTGACGGATTGATTCAAACTAAGGTGGATAAATTTAAACGCATACCTGATGACAACAGCATTGACAACTTTGTCATCAACCTCCTCCCTCGAATCGTCCTCCTCGCTATCTTCATCTTCCGATGACGTAGCCGCCGCTGAAGATGCCGACGAAGGCGCAGCCGTACCCCCAGCAAACGGATCGGCACCGATACGAACTCGAACCTTTTGAAATCCGCCCGGTTTCAAATAGGCACTAATAAAGTACTTGGCGTACTTCAGTCCGTTGGCCGGTTTCACGCGTCGGTGATTACGTTTGCGCATGTGCTCTTTGAGTACAAACCGACTTCGGAATTCTTTCTCGCAGTACAGACAGATGTTTCTGCGAATTTTATATTTAGAATACTTTGTTAGTAATATTGTTCGGTACGTCAAATTTCAAAATAACCTTGATCTGTTCTTGAAAAAGGCCTGTAGACACGTACCGTACAGCTTAGAGAATAGCTCATTAAACTGTCTTCTGTCTTGAATAGCTTTCTAAACCATCTTGAGAATCGCCACCTAAACTGTCTTGAGAATCGCCCCCCCTAATCTGTCTTGAAAATAGCACCCTAATCTGTCTTGAGAATCGCCCCTAAACTGTCTTGAGAATCGCTTTCCCCCCTAATCTGTCTTGAGAATCGCCCCTCTAAACTGCCTTGAGAATCGCCTTCTAAACTGTCTTGAGAATCGCCCCCTAAACTGTCTTGAGAATCGCCCCCTAAACTGTCTTGAGAATCGCCCCTCTAATCTGGCTTGAGAATCGCCCCCCAAACTGCCTAGAGAATCGCCCCCTAAACTGTCTTGAGAATCGCCCCCTAAACTGTCTTGAGAATCACCCCCCTAATCTGTCTTGAGAATCACCCCCCTAAACTGTCTTGAGAATCGCCCCCCTAAACTGTCTTGAGAATCGCCCCCCTAAACTTTCTTGAGAATCACCCCCCTAATCTGTCTTGAGAATCACCCCCCTAATCTGTCTTGAGAATTGCTCCCCTAATCTGTCTTGAGAATCGCCCCTCTAATCTGTCTTGATAATTGCCCCTCTAATCTATTTTGAGAATCGGCCCTAAACTGTCTTGACAATCGGCCCTAAACTGTCTTGAGAATCGCCCCTAAACTGTCTTGAGAATCGCCTTCTAAACTATCTTGATAATCGCCTTCTAAACTATCTTGAGAATCGCCCCTAAACTGTCTTGAGAATCGCCTTCTAAACTATCTTGAGAATCGCCTTCTAAACTGTCTTGAGAATCGCCCCCCTAAACTGTCTTGAGAATCGCTTTCCCCCCCCTAATCTGTCTTGAGAATCGCCCCTCTAATCTGTCTTGAGAATCGCCCCTCTAAACTGTCTTGAGAATCGCCCCTCTAATCTGTCTTGAGAATCGCCCCTCTAATCTGTCTTAAGAATCGCCCCTCAAACTGTCTTGAGAATCGCCCCCTAAACTGGCTTGAAAATCGCCCCTTAAACTGCCTAGAGAATCGCCTCCCAAACTGCCTACAGAATCGCCCCCCAAAACTGTCCTAGGAACCCAATGACCAACTCACTTGTCAACCATTTGTCCCAAGCGATGCAACAGTTCGCCCACAAACACCATATTGTCGGGCTCGCCCAACCAGAAACTGTGCTCGTCGGAGAGGTGCTCAAAAATATTCGATCTAAATTAAAATTAATTGGTTCGAAACAATTTTAGTTCAGAAAAAAACAAAAATTATTGTCTTAGAATGAAAAATCTTGAAAATTTTAAACTCACCGACTTAACCAAACGTCGTTACAAAATATGCAGGGATAACTTTTTGTGGACAATCGCTCCGCCTGATATAATTCAGTCACCCGAGCCTGGAATATAAGAAAGTATTACTAAAAGTAAAAAGTGAAAAAAAGTTTTCAGTATTAATGCAGTAGACTCAGTTGGAGGATAATTACTTACCAACCGTTTCTCGTGAAGCTGATTACGTAATCTGGCATCATCTGGATTGTCTGGCGTTAGAAACAAATAGCAGTCTTTGTTTACTACAGAGGTTGCCTTGACGTTAGAAGCGCCATTATTTTCACCTACTTCGTTACGAAACACAAAACAATGAACATTTGCCGTGTCTGCACTAATTAACTTTCGCCAGAAAGATAGGTAACTGAAAACAAACAATAAACAAATGTATGTCAAATAAAGAACTTTTGTCAAGCATATACTTCAGCAAGACATTTGTAACAACTTACCTAGGTAAATCGGCAATGGTACTAATAGAATCAATCACTAGATTATGCGACTCCATTAGATGCTTCTCTAGCAATGACGTGTCATTGCAATCTTCATCTTCGTCGCCGTTTTTTAATAAAAATTTTTCATCGCAATCGCTAAACAGACAGGGGACTTCTTTGTCTGCTAGCTGTTGTTCAGTCATAACTAACTGATTAGCTTTGGATCAATAAAATGCTTATAGCGTAGCTGAAATAAACAAGTTGAAATTCACTAGCTGGAGTGGATTGTGGTTTTTGCCAGCGTACATTAGGGTTAGAGAGGCTTGAGTGGCCGGGGGGGGCGGGGGTTAGAGTGAGAGAATGTACATAGCTGCGGTGAAGGTCAGCCAGGGAGTAAGTACATTTGGGTTGGGGTGGCAGGTATAGCTAGGTAGGTGAGAATACACCGTTTATTTAAATAGGTGTGAATTTTTGATTAGTTTAATTAATGGCCTTATATTAACATAAAAAATAAATAGAAAAACAAAAAATTGTGTCAGTTTAAGTAGACAAAATAAGCTACAGACAACATAAAATAACTTTATTAAGTAGTATAATTTTACATATAATTTAATTATTATAGCCATGCACGGTTTAACAAAAAAAGCTTCAAAGTGCAAAAAGCAAACAAGCAAATAAGCTGTAGAAAAATAATGCAAAAATATGAACAAGTCTTGTAAAATTTTAATAAAGCAAAAACAAAAATAATATTGGCATGCAGCAAATTGATAAATTTGCAATTCACAATAATAATAAATTAGTGCGTTAGGAAATTTATTACTACGAAAAAAAATAATTTGCTAGCAAATGCTGCTGTAAATAAAACAAATTAAAACAGTGACACTTATGAAAGTAGTTTAATTAAATAGTTAAGAAAAAATGCCAGCGAACAAGAGCGCCTTCAAATGTCAATTTACTGTTATAACAAGCATAATAAATTACTATTATTAATAAATTAAAATAACAGTCCGACTGTCGGCAATAAGCCGCCATATCATATCGTTTTAAAAACAAACAAATTAGGACTTAAACACGTCAGAAGCGGACAATAAAATATTTTTCAACTGATTATTACGCTCGGCCATTTCGCGTTTCTCGCGTTCAGTCTGATCGAGCATAGCCTGCAGCTTCTCGGCGTTACGCTGCGCTAATTTCACCTCCTTGATCAGACGGGCCTCGTTAGTTGATTTGTCGCGCTCCAGTGTGCGCAGCGCTTCTCTGGCTCGTTCGGCATCGACTGTGGCGCCGCGCAGCTTGGCGCATTCGGCTTCTAGGGCGACGCAACGCTGGGCCTGTTGCCTAGCAACCGTTTGACAACGGGTTAACGAGTCGGTCTGAGCGTTGGCGTAAGCTAATAAAGATTCTTCGGCGCGTTGGCAGGCTTGAAGTTTGGTTTCGTACAGGCTAAGCAGGTCAGATATTCGACTGTCCTTCAGCTGGAGATGTCGGTTTAGTTGATAGGGATAATTTAGCGATTATTAGGCGATTTTATGGGCGATTATAAAGCGATTTTATAGGCGATTAATGAGCGATTTTTTGGGCGATTATAAAGCGATTTTATGCGCGATTAATGAGAGGTTTTTGGGAGATTATTTAGCGATTATTGGGCGATTTTATGGGCGATTTTAGGGGCGATTTTTTAACGATTATTAGGCGATTTAATGGGCAATTATTGAGCGATTTTATTATTATTAGGCGATTTTATAGGCGATCAATGAGCGATTTTATGGGCGATTAGAGAGCGATTTTATGGGCGATTAGCAAGCGATTTTATCGGCGACTATTGAGCGATTTAAAAGGCGAATTTAAAGATGGTTTAAAGGCTATTTATGAGCGGGTTTATAAGGCGATCATCAAACTCACATTTAGCCTCTGCTTGACATCGTTAATCAGCTGATCCAACTGCCCGCTAGCATCGCTCAGACCGCCATTAACTCCACTGGCACTAGCAACTGCAGTGGCCGAAGACGACGTGGATGACGCGGCGTTAGCCACCGATCCAATCGATACGCCATGATTGCCATTCAATAGTTCGATAGAACCGGCATAGCAACCGTTGCTAGGCAGCGTTGACGGGCCGCCAAAGCCAAGCATTTGGTTAGGGCCCGAGAATGCTTGACTAGTTCGCTCAGACAAGAGCGAGGTTAACTCGCGGGCCACACTAACAATTTTATGGGAATTATTTTTAATCTTTGAATCGTTAAGTCTATCTGTCTTCCTGCCCGTCTGTGTGTCCGCCTGTGTCTGTCTGTCTGTCTGTCTGTCTTTCTTTCTTTCTGTCTGTCTGTCTGTCTGCCCACCCGTCCGCCTCTGTCTGTCTTTGTCTGTCTTTCTTTTTGTCTGTCTGTCTGTCTGTCTGTCTGTCTGTCTGTTTGTTTGTCTGTCTATCAGTCAGTCTGTCTGTCTGTCTGTGTCTGTCTGTCTGCCTGTCTGTCTGTCTGTCTGTCCGTCTGTCTGTCTGTCTGTCCGTCTGTCTGTCTGTCTGTCTGTCTGTCAGTCTGTCCGTCTGTCTGTGTCTGTATGTCTGTCTGTGTCTGTCTGCCTGTCTGTCTGTCCGTCTGTCTGTCTGTCTGTCTGTCTGTCTGTCTGCTTGTTTATCTGTCTATCAGTCAGTCTGTCTGTCTGTCTGTGTCTGTCTGCCTGTCTGTCTGATATGTCTGTCTGTCTGTGTCTTTCTGTCTGTCTGTCTGTCTGTCTGTCAGTCTGTCCGTCTGTCGGTGTCTGTATGTCTGTCTGTGTCTGTATGTCTGTCTGTCTGTCTGTCTGTCTGTCTGTCTGTCTGTCTGTCTGTCTGTCTGTCTGTCTGTCTGCCCGACCGTCTCTGTCTGCCCGACCGTCTCTGTCTGCCTGTTCGTTAATCTATTAATTCATGTCTGCATAGCTACTAATTGAACAAAGTATGAGGCTGCCCCGGAACTATACCTTGGCAAAATTTTCTGCCCTCCAAGACAAGCAATCCGAAGCGACAACTCAACAACCGATTGAGACTGCCAACCGGAATATAAATTATTACACACGATGCCGCATGCAATTAGTCGAACCAAATTCAAGTTGCACGGCTGTTCTCCATTGCCGCCATTGGCTACAACATTAGAAACAGCAGTAGCAGCAGCCGCCGATGCATTAGCAGTTGGACAAAGCCTAGCTTCAATCTGATTGGCCAGAGACTTATTGCTACTACTATTAGTAGACGCGCCGCCGAAACCGCTAACTCGACAAAGTAGCCACAATAGTTGAATGCTGCATAATTGGCCAAAGTAGATCCAAGAACGCGTACGCTGAAAACCGTTTGCAGAGTTGCACAATTGGCCAGGGTAGCAACACTTAGCTGCTAGCCAATCGAGTAAGTCCAAACATCGCTCTGTAACTAGCTGGCGACCAATCAGAGTCCACCATTGCTGTTGGTCACAGAGGTCTGTAAATTTAACAGAAATAAGTGATTTTATAGCATTTGCTAAATTTATACTAGGGGATCACTGAAAGGAATATGGGATTAGCGGATCTCTAATAGGAATATGGGATTAGGGGATCTTTGATAGGAATATGGGATCGGGAATCAAATATATGGGATTTGAGGATCTCTGAGACTTGAGAGGAATATGGGATTGGAGGATCTCGGTGAGGAATATGGCGTTTAGGGGTCTATAATAAGAATATTGGATGTGGGGATCTGTGAGAGGAAAATGAAATTTTTATAGAGGAATATGGGATTAGGGGATCTATGAGAGGATTATGGGATTTGGAGATCGAATATGGGATTTGGGGATCTTTGAGAGGAATATGGGATTTGGGGATCTCTGGGAGGAATATGGGATTTGGGGATCTTTGAGAGGAATATGGGATTTGGGGGAACTGTGAGAGGAATATGGGATTTGGAGATCGAATATGGGATTTGGGGATCTCTGAGAGGAATATGGGATTAGGGGAGTTTTGAGGAATAAGTCAACATCGCAATCAAGCTCACCAGCCAGAAAGCTGCAATAGGCGCCTAATCGAACAACATTTCGTTCAAAAGCCTCCGTAATAGCCTGACCATATTGCAGGCTATCAACGCTTAACTGCGGCAGCAGACAATGCAGCACTAATTCTAGCCTGTGCTTGGCCTCGCAACCCGAATCAACATAGTGTCGATACATATCGGCTAATAGACGCACAGCTTTAGTAGCGGAATCGCACGAGTCCTGAGCCGCTGATATAATAGCCACAAAGGCTAAATTGCTGTTCTTCAATTTAGCATCGGAAGCGTCGCTCTGTACAGCCGAGTTCATCAGAATCTGATCGAATACTAGTTTGCGACTGCGCTCGTGTCTGCACAGCACGTGCAGGACTTCCAGTATCTGTGGATTATAAGTTAGGTTTTGGGTGAAATTTAGAAACTATGCGACAGACGCCATCTGAGTAATTTGGGTGCGCTAAGAGAGACTGTCATCAGTGGGATCTGGGAAAAAGTAAGACACGTTGTAACCTTGGGATCTGACAATGGGAAAATAGATTGTAACCAATGAGACCTGGAAATGGGAAGAGAGATTGTCACTTTTGTGATCTGGGAATGGGAAGTCAAATTGTCACCTTTAGGATCTGGAAATGGGAAGACAGATTGTCACCTTTGGGATCTGTAAATAGAAGTCAGATTGTCACTTTGGGATCTGGGAATGGGAAGATAGATTGTCACCTCTGGGATCTGTGAATAGAAAGTTAGATTGTCACCTTTAGGATCTGTGAATAGGAAGATAGATTATCACCTTTGTGATATGGAAATGGAAAGATAGATTGTCATCTTTAGGATCTGGGAAAGGGAAGATAGATTATAAGCCTTTTCAGATCTGAAAATGGGAAGATGGATTATAAGCCATGGGATCTGAAAATGGCATACCTTTAGGATTTGGAAACGGAAAGATAAACGGCCATACGTGGCATCTTAAATGTTGGATTAGAGAATTAAATTATAACTCCCTAGATAGGATAAAAATATTTTTAAAAAATTGTAAATATCTATAAAAAAACAACAACTTACCTTTCCCTGCAACAATTTCTCCGCAGTCAGCTGATCAAGCAGCGGGCCCAAGCACACTGGCAAATATTCGTAGCTAGGCAGCAAATCTTGATTAAAACCAGACGTGGCAATATCGATAAGCAGATTAGCCGAATACAAAGGTGCCCACCTGCTGTTGCAGCTGCCATTCAGTAGGACGTGAAACACGGCCTGGATGCTCTGATAAGAGTTAGTCGGACAGTTAAACAACTGCTCACCGCAACCGCCCAAATAGTAAACTAAAGACATCGAGTAAATTGTGATGCTTAACGATGGATTCTCCAAATTCTTTAGCAGCTGTTTTTTTAACCAATGAAATTTGTCCGAATTGCGAACTAAACTCTGACTAGCCGTGTTGCCTCGAAGCAGCGAGGTTAAAATGCCTAACGAAGGCTCGTAGATGGCCATGTCGGAGTCGTTTCTGAATAAAAATTTAGGGAGTTTCGAATGAAGGAAAAGATATTTGTACTACTGAAGAACGTTGCCTAGTGAGTAGTCACGTGGAATATTAACAATAATTTCTTTTTATCCTAATTTAAAATGGAATATTTACCATCTTAAAGCTAGCTCTTCAACACCTGGGATCTGTTAAATTTTATAACTGCTACGAGGGGTGTCCCAAAAGTAGTGTTAATTTTGGCTGTAGCTCGGGTTCTGGAGCTTTTTATGATTAGAAATTTTATGGACTGATAGCGGCGAATCTCATCTACCGTCTGCTTTTTGAATTTTGAAAATCGATAGCAGAGAACAAAAGCTATGCCCAGGAGAGTAACCTGCATCATAGACTTACACAAAATGAATGAGATAGATTGAAGTACGAGTGGCAATTTTTCAGTAAGCAAGGAAGCAAGCTGGTGGGTAACGCTCACTGTAACTCCCGAAAATTGTCTATGGAAGAGACCATAGCAGAATAAAAAAGCTTTAAACTTAAAGCTTTCATTTAAAAACAGAAATGCATTTGTTTCGCAATGATTCATGCTCTAATGGCGAATACTCGACAACACACATGGATGTGCAGTCTGTTGTTTCTCAGCGAAGTGCCATATTCACTTTTTGGGGTGCTGGACACACTGCGTCAGAGATCCATGCTAAACTTTGCTCTGCGCATGGATCCTCTGCGGCTAGCTTAATGACTGTGTATCGCTGGATGGATCAGTTCAAAGAAGGAAGGACTAACGTGGCGGATCAGAATTGGACGGGTCGGCCATACGTCCATCGGCCTAATGCAATGGCGGAGTCCATTCTGGATCTGCTTGACAAGGACTTCCGAATGACCGTCAGAGAGATCGCCGACAGGTTGGACTCTGCCACAGTCTGTTTGTTGTGACCACAGTGTTGACAACAGTCCTGTTTGTTGAAGGAAGTGACTTATGGCGCAGCTGATTGGCTGCTTGCTGATTGTTCATTGGCCTGAGCTGTTCATTGTGTTTCACGTTCTTCCATTTTGTGTAAGTCTATGGTGCAGGTACCGTTACTCTCCTGGGCATAGCTTTTGTTCTCTGCCATCGATTTTCAAAATTTGAAAAGCAGACGGTAGATGAGATTCGCCGCTATCAGTCCATAAAATTTCTAATCATAAAAAGCTCCAGAACCCGAGCTACAGCCAAAATTAACACTACTTTTGGGACACCCCTCGTATTTATCCTATTGATGCTTCATCTTCTGCAGCTGCTATTTATCCAATTGATGCTTCATCTTCTGCAGCTGCTATTTATCCCATTGATGCTTTATTTTCTGCAGCTGCTATTTATCCCATTGATGCTTCATCTTCTGCAGCTGCCATTTATCCTATTGATGCTTCATCTTCTGCAGCTGCTATTTATCCTATTGATGCTTCATCTTCTGCAGCTGCTATTTATCCCATTGATGCTTCATCTTTTGCAGCTGCTATTTATCCCATTGATGCTTTATTTTCTGCAGCTGCTATTTATCCCATTGATGCTTCATCTTTTGCAGCTGCTATTTATCCCATTGATGCTTTATTTTCTGCAGCTGCTATTTATCCCATTGATGCTTCATCTTCTGCAGCTGCTATTTATCCTATTGATGCTTCATCTTCTGCAGCTGCTATTTATCCTATTGATGCTTTATCTTCTGCAGCTGCTATTTATCCCTCTGATGCTTCATATTCTGCAGCTGCTATTTATCCCATTGATGCTTCATCTTCTGCAGCTGCTATTTATCCCAATGGTGCTTCATCCTCTGCAGCTGCTATTTATCCCTCTGATGCTTCATCTTCTGCAGCTGCTATTTATCCCATTGATGCTTTATCTTCTGCAGCTGCTATTTATCCCTCTGATGCTTCATATTCTGCAGCTGCTATTTATCCCATTGATGCTTCATCTTCTGCAGCTGCTATTTATCCCATTGATGCTTCATCTTCTGCAGCTGCTATTTATCCCATTGATGCTTCATCTTTTGCAGCTGCTATTTATCCCATTGATGCTTCATCTTCTGCAGCTGCTATTTATCCCATTGATGCTTCATCTTTTGCAGCTGCTATTTATCCCCTGATGCTTCCCCTTCTGCAGCTGCTATTTATCCCATTGATGCTTCATCTTCTGCAGCTGCTATTTTTCCCAATGGTGCTTCATCCTCTGCAGCTGCTATTTATCCCTCTGATGCTTCATCTTCTGCAGCTGCTATTTATCCCATTGATGCTTCATCTTCTGCAGCTGCTATTTATCCCATTGATGCTTCATCTTTTGCAGCTGCTATTTATCCCCTGATGCTTCCCCTTCTGCAGCTGCTATTTATCCCATTGATGCTTTATCTTCTGCAGCTGCTATTTTTCCCAATGGTGCTTCATCCTCTGCAGCTGCTATTTATCCCTCTGATGCTTCATCTTCTGCAGCTGCTATTTATCCCATTGATGCTTCATCTTCTGCAGCTGCTATTTATCCCTCTGATGCTTCATATTCTGCAGCTGCTATTTATCCCATTGATGCTTCATCTTCTGCAGCTGCTATTTATCCCATTGATGCTTCATCTTCTGCAGCTGCTATTTATCCCATTGATGCTTCATCTTTTGCAGCTGCTATTTATCCCCTGATGCTTCCCCTTCTGCAGCTGCTATTTATCCCATTGATGCTTCATCTTCTGCAGCTGCTATTTATCCCATTGATGCTTCATCTTTTGCAGCTGCTATTTATCCCATTGATGCTTCATCTTTTGCAGCTGCTATTTATCCCCTGATGCTTCCCCTTCTGCAGCTGCTATTTATCCCATTGATGCTTCATCTTCTGCAGCTGCTATTTATCCCATTGATGCTTCATCTTCTGCAGCTGCTATTTATCCTATTGATGCTTCATCTTCTGCAGCTGCTATTTATCCCATTGATGCTTCATCTTCTGCAGCTGCTATTTATCCCATTGATGCTTCATCTTCTGCAGCTGCTATTTATCCCCTGATGCTTCAGTTTAACTTAGCGAATCTTCAAATAAAGACAACATACATAACACCCACCTCAGATAAAAGAGCAGCACAGAAATCACTGAAGCCACAGCAGCCGCTCCGCCAGCATCGGTCCAATCGCCAAAGCTATAGTCAAAGCAGAGAGCCTGCAACAGGCTCAGGCCGTCAGTTAGCAACGGATGCGATGGACGCTGATGAAAAAACACTGGCAAACGTTCTAAACAGTTGTGCGACTCCAACAGCGCTTGTTGCCATGCTCGGCTGCTAGCTGAATAGAAATTGCATTTTAAGCAATAAAAATTACACTAGCTTCATGTAGGTCTTATCTTGGCATAGTACGTGTACTGTTAAAAACTATAAACAAACAATACTTAGCTACGAAAGCTAATAATATAAGCTAATGCAACAAAATTAAGTTAAAACTAAAAGACAGTGCAGGTTCACTAACTTTAAGGGCTGACACTAACTATCGCAAACACACCCACAACTATTAATTAAAGCTACAAAGGGGCTAGAATACAAGTTCACAAAAATAATTTTGCTATCTAATCTAAACCTTACATTCATTGAATGTTCGTTATCAACCCTAGAGACTCAGTTTGCAAGCCAAAAAACTAAGTTTGACGTAAAAAATTAAAAAAACCCTATTCTTAGCAACTCCTGTTGTTAAGTAACGAAACTCAACAATAGGCACTCGAATCCCAGTAACTTAAACTCAAATCTCCCAGCAACTCAAACTCGAATATCGGCAACTCAAACACGAATCTCTGCCACTAAAACTCAATTCTAATCAGCTCAAACTCAAATCCTAGCAACTCAAACTCGAACCTTGACAACTCAAACTTGAATTCCGGCAACTCAAACTCGAATCTCATCAGCTTAAACTCGAATCCCAGCAACAAAAACTCGAATCCTAACAACAAAAACTCGAATCCCAGCAACAAAAACTCGAATATCAGCAAGAAAAACTCGAATCCCAGAAACAAAAACTCGAATCCCAGCAACAAAAACTCGGATCTCATCAGCTCAAACTCGAATCCTAAAAACAAAAACTCGAATCCCAGCAAGAAAAACTCGAATCCCAGCAACAAAAACTCGAATCCCAGCAACAAAAACTCGAATCCCAGCAACTCAAACTCGGATCTCATCAGCTTAAAGTCGAATCTAAAGAACAAAAACTCGATTCCCAGCAACAAAATCTTATCAGCTCAAACTCGTATCCCAAAAACAAAAACAAAAGTACCAGCAGAATAGCTAATTCATAGTCACACTTGTAATAAAATATATTAACTTACCTAGATGTGTCAACAATTTTACACATCTCCGTCGAATTGGATGTGAAACTCCGCTTCTGCAAGTGACAAGCAACTCAAGCAGTGCTTCGAGGCAGTCGCTAGTGACATTGGACTCAAGCTCGAGTTGAGACGGATGCAAGCCAAGGAAGTGCTGGTTTAGTAAGATAGAAAGATTAATTAATTTTATAAAATATGATTCTTTATTTTATTAGTCATTAAAAAGCATTACTTACATCAATTCTATGAGATAAAACAAGCTCATTATTATTGGTACCATTCTCTGATTGCTTACCACTACAACCAAGGTAGTGATCAATCTCTGTAAGCAAAGATGAAAAGTCAGCCTGAAATTAATATTAAAAAATTCTTGTTGAGGTTTGTAACATGCAAGTTGATGTATAAGATAAGATACATTATCATCACAGTTACATGTTTATGAGGTAATATTATTAAATAGTTAAAAATATTTTTGTTTTATAGACAAGGGCAATGGCAAAGAAAAATATAATAGAAGTCTATAGGAGGGCAGCCAGTTTAACTGGCATATTGATATGCCTTAATAAGTCATTATAAATTTACTTTGGAATGATGCTTTCAAATATATCTGGATAAAGTAGAAGGAAATTTATTTTGTCAATTATAGTTCTAAAGAAAAAACTAGATTCTGATAAAACAAATCTATTGCTAATTCAAATTATTACTAATTCTAAATACTTTAGTAAACTAATTATTTTAAAATTCCAAATGAATATTCTTAATTTAAAATTTTACTTTAGGGCCTAATGCCCTAAAAATTAGACAAAGAGGTATGATAGTAAATATTAAAAAATAAAGTTTAAATTCTTATATTGGCAAAGGAAAAACCAGCATTCCTTTGGTTCACTATCATTTAAGGTCATGATCACCATTAAAAGAAGGTGCAATCACCATTGAAAGGAATAGAAACTCAAAAGGGGCAACATTTCTAGACCAGTCAATTATAACAATAGTTGAACAAATGGACAACTGTCTGACACAGGAAGCTATGCCACTCCAATAAATCACCTTTGGTATATAATCATTTTCATGCCCCTATCTACCCTTAAATGATTGCAAACTGAAGTTGGGAAGATAAATAAAACAATAGTTTCATGCCCAAAGTTTAGTTAGCAATTAAAAAATAGTTACCTAGCTTCAGTTTGCAATCATTCAAAAGAGAATAGGGACATGCAAATGATCTTATACTGAAGGTGATATATAGGAGTGGCCATACATAGCTTGCAGTGACCTAAGAAATGGGTATTCATTATCCAAAAAGGCACAGCCTAAGGTGCTACCAGCACTCTTCTCACCTATGCTTTCCAATCATTAACACATAGTAACCCTACTTAAATGATTATGAACTGAAGCTGAGTATGTTAAAATTCTCTTACCATTGCTTCTTTATTTAGAAGTGTTGGATTGTAATGTATGCCCAACTTCAGTTTGCAATAATTCTAATCATAGGTGTGCAACTTGAAAAATTTGGTTGGCCAGTGCGACTTAGTTTAAAAAAATTACGACTTACTTTGGGTCAAAGTTTGAAGGACCAAAAAAGGTCCCGCGAACCATTTTTGCCTGAATCTTCCCAATTCTTTTCCATTTTGCAACTTATCCCCTTGTTTTTGTGATTTACCTTCTCATTCTTGCAACTTACCCCTCATTTTTCACTGATTTTGCTACTTATAATGCCAATTTTGCTACTTTTATCTACGATTTTGCAACTTACATCAGCAATTTTGCAACTTACCTTGGTCAGCCACCAAATCAGTTGGTTGGATCAGCTGACTTGGCCAACTATTGCACACGTATGATTCTAATAATGATAGCTATTTGAAAATGATCATAGGCCTATATTGAAGTTGATATATATATGGCAAACAATGCAATAACTTTTGATTAACACCTTTTGATTAAATCTATATGTCTTTTAATTAAATTCTTTAATCAATTTTTAAGAGCTCTCAATAAAGTAACTCCACTTGGTCATTTTGGTACTAAAATAAAATAGACATGTCATGGGTAATTGTGAAATGAAATGCAGAAGTCAGGGTGATTATAAACCAAACCAAATGAATGCCAGACAAACCTACCAATATTTTAGATTATAATGAATATGCTTTAAAGCAATAAATAATGCAGCTAATATATACAAAAGAAAAATAACTATTGCAAATTGGAGTTTTCTATTTTCGATGAATTTACTCATTTAACAATGCAATATACATAATATTATTACTAACATTATTAGCAGCTTAAAAAAGATGTAATAACAAATAGCCTAGCCTAATTTAAATTAAGCATTGCTCGTCAGCATCTAGAGTTATCCATTACTTAGTTAGGCCTACAAATGAAAAATTTCCTGCCTTTTCATAGTAGACTAGAAAGAATAATTTTTTCAATTAATGGTTAACTTTACTTGCGGACTATCAATGCTTAATCATAATGGGTAAGTAATTTTGCTACTAATTGCTAGCTATCCGACTCATCCAAGACTGCAAGTCCACAATCACATAATGTTGCCTGCACAATTACTTTCGATTAGGCCTATTTTATAGAGTAGAGCTCTTTTTACGAATTTCAGAAAAATTAAATTATGCTGTTTAATACTTAAAAAAACAAAATTAGTACATTTAAGTTATAAATAAACTTTAAAACCTTTATAAACCTTGTAATTAAAATATAATTATATAGGTAATGGTATTTTTTACGTTTACTTAAATATATTTTAATTTGAAAAAAAGCGTGGATTACTTTTTTTAAGTTCAGAGTTTTACTAGAAAGCAATTTTCGCTTTCGCAACCACTGGATCGCGACATTGATCGATCTTTAAAATTAGGTTTACTAACTTAAATTAGAGGTTTAAAAATTGATTTCTTTGTTTCTTAAAAGTGATCAATAATGTTTACTATCCTGATTTCCATACCGAAATCATCCCGTCACTCTAACCCCAATGAAACCAGCTGGGAGCTTGTACATTCCTACTTCTCTGACCTCTATTCTGAAGATTTTCTGTGTGTTGTCAAGCCATATAATGGTGACCACACGTTAGCGAAGCTTTATTTTAAAAAGAAAGGTAAGCAATAGTTTTTTGACACTTTTAAGTGCATGAACATTTTGAGCTAGATATTGCTTAGCAGCCTAGAGATAGATTAATGTGTTAGGCATACTTTATAGAACTATTATAGTTACATCAAATGCTTCTGTTTATAGTTGGACTTCTGCTTAGCCATTCTTATCAGCCTATTGATAGTTAAAGTTAAAGATTGCTAGTATTTACAACTTTTCTAGAGTTATAGTCATTCTTTAAAGTGGATCAACATATTTTTTCTAATATAGACTAAATTCCAATATCCATATTCTTATTTTCAAATTTGAAAATATTTAATATACCTAAAGGGAACCAATGAGGTCTACTGACTATTAAATAAAATATTAAATCAATAATATCTTTTGCTAGGTCAATAGTTAAGCTTGCTAATAAACTTTTAGATATATTAATACTGTATTTTAAATTTAATGTACAAATTTATCAAATATAGGTTTATTCTAATTCATTTTTCGATATGCAATATTATTAAAGCAAATATTTATTTTTCTTTATTCTACTTTCTTTTCAGTTGTTTTTTCAAGAAGCTCAGATGATTTCCTTATAAATAACACTGTGCCAGCTAAAGTGGTGGAACAAAAAGAGGTCTTTTATTATATTATTTTATATATTTAAGCAATATTTACATTTTTAACCAACAAAATTAATCCATTTTAAAACAAAACTCAATATTATTTGCGACGCGTTTCGGCTAAAACTAGCCATCTTCAGGCACTATCGAACAAAATTTTATTTCAACCAATTAAATACTGCGTAGACGACAAAATCAGGCATTGAAAATATATCAAAGGACTAAAAAAAAATCAATGTACATTATAACAAAGTTCAACAAATTGAAGTGGAAAAACAAGACAGAGAAAAGGAGAGAGAGAGAGAGAGAGAGAGAGAGAGAAAGAGAATGAGGCGTAAACGCCCCAAGAGCGCTCAAACTTAGAACACCAACAGCTGCCCGCTCGCACCTCCTCCCGATAGTTGGACATTGAGATTGGGTTTGTGAAATTTAATGTGCAAAGCTTCCAGAATGCTAAGTTTGTGCTCGTTTTTTGCAGTTGTCTATGACCTTGAAATGGGAGGTTATGTCTGGCTCTTCACAACAACCATGGCATTGCAACAAATGTTCATGAATCGGAGAGTTTCGCTGTCTATGTTCCTTGGCTCTCGTGAGTAGGTGTCGCTTGGTTTTACCAATATAGGTAATGCTCTGATCAACAGAGCAACGAAAACGATAGATGACACCTGCCTTGAGAGCACATGGAACACGAGACTTTAAACTCCCAACAAATTGACTGACTTTATGAGTACGAAACACAACATGAATCTTAGTCTTAAAGAATTTTTGCCAAGTTTTGCGAATTTGCCTCTTAAACAAAATCGAGGAGTTGCCCAAAAAAGGAAGAGTCATAATTGGTTCTCCTGGTTCTCTATCTGGCCGCTTAGGTTTAAGCTTATTTTCAATTTTTTCATTTAAGAAATTACCAATAACCTTCATGATGCAGTTGATGGGGTATCCATTGGCAGTGAGAATATTAGTAATGTTAGTAAACTCTTTGTGTAGCAACGACCAAGAGCTGCAAACAGTGTAGGCACGATGAAGCAGACAACGGATGACTCCCGTCTTCCATTCCCTGGGGCACATCGCCTGGAAATTCAGCATCAAGTTAGTGAAAGTGGGCTTGCGATACACTTCAGTCATAATAGCGTGATCCTTCAAATGGATCTCGATGTCAAGGAACGGTAGTTTCTTTCCGCCGCATTCCACGGTGAATTTAATGTTAGGCTGGGTGGCGTTTATTGTGTTGAAAAATTGCAGAAAGTCTTCCTCGTTATCAAAGATAGCGCATGTGTCGTCAACATACCGTTTGTAAAATTTTGGAGCACAGCTTTTTTCCATCCAGGTTTTCTCCCAATGCGACATGCAAACGTTAGCAAGAGTGGGAGCAAGAGGGCTGCCCATAGCACAGCCATCAATTTGTTGGAAGTACTTATCACCAAATTGGAATATCCCAGACGTGGCAATAACCAACAGTTTCTTAAACACTTTCTCCGGGAATGGTGGAGCTGGGTTGTCTTTGAAGACCAAATTAGTAGCAATGTCGATCGCCAAGTTCAGCGGCACATTGGTGAATAGAGAGGTGACATCAAAGCTATACAATTGATCTTTACAAGATGGGTTGTAGTTGCTGATGGCTGTTATGAACTCCCTATTAGACCGCAAACTGAAATCCTGAGGGATGCATGGCTTGATAAGAGAGTCTAGGAATTTTGCCAGCTCATATTCAGCCGTGTTCAACATAGACACAATGGGTCTCAATGGTTTGTCTTCCTTATGGACCTTGCACGTGCCATAAAGTTGGCCCGGTTGACTCCCACACGGCATAATCTTCTTGTACATATGGTCACTTATGTGCGGTCTGACATAGGTTCTAATGTAATTCTGGATAGAGCGTTCAGATTTAAGAACAGGGTGTGACACGGTAACCATTTCGTCGGCAGGTCCTAAGTATTTAAATTTGGATTTGTCTTGAATTAAGTTGGTCATTTTGGTCTCATATTCAGCACTGTCAAGAATAGCAACGCCATAGCCCTTGTCAAAGCTCTGACACTGATCACTTCTGCTCCCGTGCTATCATGTCCATCAATAATAAACAGAACAAGTTGTTCCACAGAACCCTTAAGGACATCCGCAATAACAAACAAATCAAGGTTTTGAGCTTTGACAAGGGCTATGGCGTTGCTATTCTTGACAGTGCTGAATATGAGACCAAAATGACCAACTTAATTCAAGACAAATCCAAATTTAAATACTTAGGACCTGCCGACGAAATGGTTACCGTGTCACACCCTGTTCTTAAATCTGAACGCTCTATCCAGAATTACATTAGAACCTATGTCAGACCGCACATAAGTGACCATATGTACAAGAAGATTATGCCGTGTGGGAGTCAACCGGGCCAACTTTATGGCACGTGCAAGGTCCATAAGGAAGACAAACCATTGAGACCCATTGTGTCTATGTTGAACACGGCTGAATATGAGCTGGCAAAATTCCTAGACTCTCTTATCAAGCCATGCATCCCTCAGGATTTCAGTTTGCGGTCTAATAGGGAGTTCATAACAGCCATCAGCAACTACAACCCATCTTGTAAAGATCAATTGTATAGCTTTGATGTCACCTCTCTATTCACCAATGTGCCGCTGAACTTGGCGATCGACATTGCTACTAATTTGGTCTTCAAAGACAACCCAGCTCCACCATTCCCGGAGAAAGTGTTTAAGAAACTGTTGGTTATTGCCACGTCTGGGATATTCCAATTTGGTGATAAGTACTTCCAACAAATTGATGGCTGTGCTATGGGCAGCCCTCTTGCTCCCACTCTTGCTAACGTTTGCATGTCGCATTGGGAGAAAACCTGGATGGAAAAAAGCTGTGCTCCAAAATTTTACAAACGGTATGTTGACGACACATGCGCTATCTTTGATAACGAGGAAGACTTTCTGCAATTTTTCAACACAATAAACGCCACCCAGCCTAACATTAAATTCACCGTGGAATGCGGCGGAAAGAAACTACCGTTCCTTGACATCGAGATCCATTTGAAGGATCACGCTATTATGACTGAAGTGTATCGCAAGCCCACTTTCACTAACTTGATGCTGAATTTCCAGGCGATGTGCCCCAGGGAATGGAAGACGGGAGTCATCCGTTGTCTGCTTCATCGTGCCTACACTGTTTGCAGCTCTTGGTCGTTGCTACACAAAGAGTTTACTAACATTACTAATATTCTCACTGCCAATGGATACCCCATCAACTGCATCATGAAGGTTATTGGTAATTTCTTAAATGAAAAAATTGAAAATAAGCTTAAACCTAAGCGGCCAGATAGAGAACCAGGAGAACCAATTATGACTCTTCCTTTTTTGGGCAACTCCTCGATTTTGTTTAAGAGGCAAATTCGCAAAACTTGGCAAAAATTCTTTAAGACTAAGATTCATGTTGTGTTTCGTACTCATAAAGTCAGTCAATTTGTTGGGAGTTTAAAGTCTCGTGTTCCATGTGCTCTCAAGGCAGGTGTCATCTATCGTTTTCGTTGCTCTGTTGATCAGAGCATTACCTATATTGGTAAAACCAAGCGACACCTACTCACGAGAGCCAAGGAACATAGACAGCGAAACTCTCCGATTCATGAACATTTGTTGCAATGCCATGGTTGTTGTGAAGAGCCAGACATAACCTCCCATTTCAAGGTCATAGACAACTGCAAAAAACGAGCACAAACTTAGCATTCTGGAAGCTTTGCACATTAAATTTCACAAACCCAATCTCAATGTCCAACTATCGGGAGGAGGTGCGAGCGGGCAGCTGTTGGTGTTCTAAGTTTGAGCGCTCTTGGGGCGTTTACGCCTCATTCTCTTTCTCTCTCTCTCTCTCTCTCTCTCTCTCTCTCTCCTTTTCTCTGTCTTGTTTTTCCACTTCAATTTGTTGAACTTTGTTATAATGTACATTGATTTTTTTTTAGTCCTTTGATATATTTTCAATGCCTGATTTTGTCGTCTACGCAGTATTTAATTGGTTGAAATAAAATTTTGTTCGATAGTGCCTGAAGATGGCTAGTTTTAGCCGAAACGCGTCGCAAATAATATTGAGTTTTGTTTTATTATTATCTGTCAAGAGTGCTTCTCTACCACAATACTAATCCATTTTAGGAACCAAATACTCCACCAACAACATCAGGCACTGTTAAGGTGCCCTGCAGTTTTACTGAGCAAGAACTGGCCCCTATAAAAGTTGATCTAGAAGAACAGTATCAAATTGAAATGCAGCTAACTGAACCTAAATTGGTTACACTTTATGCTTGTCATCCAGAAGTACTAAGTTGTGCACAGTCAGCAATGCGAAAATGGGCTACTGATCACCAGCATGAGCAGCTAGAGCAGCCATCAGCTTCTTCTATTGCTGGTGCCTCTGGTTCCTCGAGTAGACAAAGGAGACCACTGTTTCCTGATGCTGTGTCAGGTAGATTTGTAATTTACAGCCTCCATGGTAATGGTAGCTATCCAATTTCTCATTTTTTCGCTTTTTTTCTAGAGGGCGCCTGCGCTATTGCTCCTCAGTCTGTTGACACACAATATCTTCGTCAGATTGGACCCTATGACTTTGAGCTAGCATTGAACGATCGCTGTTGTCTGCGTGTTGAGCCGCGAGATATTACTACTCTGCAGTGTGACGCAATCATTGTCACAACCAGCTGCGCCCTGTCACTCAACTTTGGTCTGGCCAGAGTTGTAGCCGCAAAAGTAAGGTTTTAAATTAGTTACTGGGCACTTTTAAACACTTCACTATCAATGAAAGTTGGGTCTAGGAGCGTGATAATTCGCAAGACAATCAATCTCTTTGAGATTAAATACTTTAATTTTTTATCGCCCCTTGATCAGTCTGGCCAACAGCAGATGCTCCGCCTATGCCAGCAAGCTTTGCAAGGCCACAATTTGAAATTCGGCGACACCCGCCTGGTGACCTCGCCGCCTGGCTCCCAGTTGCCAGCCAGGCACGTCCTCTTTCTAGCTTTGCCAAACGATTCCCGACTTGACCAAACAATTGATCACAACGCATTCAAAGAAGTGATGAAAGACGTTATGAAGACCCTGTGTAATACTCTAGTCCGTTTGTCCGACGAGAATGGCGTCAGCACCGTTGCCATGACGCCCATAGGGGCCAGCCTACCCTATTGGACAGATAAATCCGAAGATTTCGCTCACGTGCTAGCCGAAACTTTTCACGATGCCAGAAATCGAACCGGCAATCTCACACGGCTGCACGTGTGCGACCTGGGCTTGGAAACTTTGGCCACTCTTGGTCGAGTGTTGGAAGCTCGTTTTGGCGTCGAATTGCCCAGAGTTTTAAGGTCTCCAACTAGGATTCGACCTGTGGCAGCTGCTACGACCCTGCGAGTTGTTGGCGCAGCTGTTGCTGACAGTGACGACGACATGGAAGCTGACGTCCGTGGCGAAGATTGCTGCGAACTGTGCTGCGAAGCTTTCACTAGGTCGAGGCCGGCAGCCCGATTTCATTGCAACCAGGCCAAATTCTGCGTTGCTTGCGTTCGACGACTTAACGATCCAAATGAGCCTGGCAACGGATTGTGTCCGGCCTGCATGGAAAGGTGCGCCTTTTGATTTGATTGATGGCTTTTAATTTTCAGTTTGTTTTTCACTCTTCATCTGCTTGGGTTGTATGTTCAAATTTTGTGGTGAGTTTTCAACCTTAGTGGAACAGATACACACCATTTTGTGAATCCTTTTCTTGATGGTGCAAATGAAGGGTTTTCTAGGAGCTATTGTACATTGGGGAATGAGGCTGCATGGTAGTGAGCAAGTGTACATAAGATACCAGTGAGGCTTGTGTCGCAAATGTACATAGGCGGCAAATGTGCAATCACAAAGAATGTTGACTTACAGTGGTAGAGTTTTCTGAGATAAGAGATTCGGTCTTTTAATCATAAAATTTATTCTTGTTTAAGGTTCCAGGTTATGTTAATGCGTTTTCCTAACGTTGGTCTAACGTTTGTTTAAAATGGTTATTCGATTAAAGCGAGGCAATTAGGAGATCTAAGAAGTTGGATAGGGTTAGAAAATGGATGGAAAAGGATTGGCAAAGTTTATATATTAGTTTTTCTGGTGTGTCTTTTTACTTCACAAACCTCGTACAAATGCATTATATATGTTGCCTTAAAATAGAGCATGCTTTGCCCGCACTGGTTGAGAGACCCTAGCACACGGACACGGCCACTATCTTATCCTACTACTCGTAGTTTTGCTAATTCTATGCTTTACATAGAACATTGATTTCTAATTTCATTGATCAAAACCATCACCCAAGTACTTCACTTGCCAAACCTTGTTCACATATACGAGCTACATTACATGCATGTATGTTGCCTGAAAATATAGCATGCTTTGCTCGCACTGTTTGAGAGACCCTAACACACAGATCTTGTTGTTCAGAATAGTTTACTCTTCACTGTCACTATCTTATCCTACTAGTTTTGCTAATTCTATCCTTTACATAGAACATTGATTTCTAATTTCATTGATCAAAACCATCACCCAAGTAAAAATTGACTACAAAATAAAAACAACAATAGATACCGTCCTGCGGTCGGCAGTCAGCCAATTGGTGGCACCATGACCGTCACTCGAGAGTTGGAGAGTCTTCCAGGACATCCGGGTTACCCAACCCAAGTGGTGACTTACACGTTCGGGCCTGGCGTACAGGGGCCGGAGCATCCGAGTCCCGGCACGCCCTACAGAGGCGTCTCTCGGGTAACGTATTTTCCCGACTCTCCCGAAGGCCAGGCCATTGTTAGACGCTTGCAAGCCGCTTTCAAGGGTCGAGCGGTGTTCACTATTGGTACTAGCGCCACCACGGGTATGGAAAATACCATCACCTGGTCTACTGTGCATCATAAGACTCGCACTGACGGCGGGCCCGAGGGGTGAGTTGATAGATAGATAGATAGATAGATAGATCTATCGATCGATAGATAGATAGATCTATCGATCGATCGATAGATAGATAGATAGATAGATAGATAGATAGATAGATAGATAGATAGATAGATAGATAGATAGATAGATAGATAGATAGATAGATCTATCGATCGATAGATAGATAGATAGATAGACCGACAGATAGATAGATATATAAGTAGATAGATTGACAGATCCTTAACACATCTGTCTGCTTATCCATCATCTCTATGCATGCTATATACAAGCTAGCTAATTGTCATATAATAGCTACTCATAATGTTTCTCAGGCACGGCTACCCCGATCCAACTTATCTGGCACGAATCGCTGACGAGCTGACAGCTCTAGGCTACTGACCTGCAGTTGAATATTATTGATAGCTCATCAAATTAGACGAGGGCCTAACTTTAAAAAACGGAACGTTTCTTGAACAAATTAAAATTCTTTCATTGAAGCTTTTTTAAGACGTTCAGATATTTTTTCTTCTTGCACTAATATAATAATAACAATTGCTATTGTGGATTAAACAGTCAATTTTCTTCTGTTTTTGTATTCTTATTCATCAAAATCTTATTACTCTAGCTAGTATGTACTGATCTGTAAGAAAATATACTTGTACTTTTTTTGCTGCCCTAAGATTTTCAATTATTTTTTACTGTTTAAAGTAGATAAAAACTTTACTTAAATTTAGATCTGGTTATTTTGACTGATTATTGATTGTCTGTTTACTAAAGTCAGTTTAAATTTACTTGAATTAAACAAGTAATTAGAGTAACATTTACATACAGATCTCTGTAAAGCAGTTAAATGGGGATCAAGCACATAATTTTTTTTATAATGGACTTTTACCGACTTATTTTCCGTTGCTTTTCACAGTTTGTTAACTTAATCGGAAAATTAAAATATCTTCTCCATACTACTGATATCGCCCATTAACTCAAGTAGAAGGCAAAGCGATTTCCAGAGAGTGTCATGTTCAGCGGGGAGTTTTTTGTGACAGGCGGATCACTCGAAAAGTGCTTGAATTCAAGATTGAAAAACGTACTTTACTGTTGAGTTGAATATGGGGGGCGAGTGTCTCGGCGGTCTAGCGCGTCTGCCTTGTGTGCCACTGGTCCAGGTTCGATTCTGTACAGGGTCACTATTTGGGGCCTTTGTGCAAGAATTGTTGGGCTATGGGCCAGTTGTGCAATTTGCGTCCATCAGGGTAACCCCCCAAGGCCTAGAGAGTGTACACTGTACACCACCGCTTGTACACAGTGTGACTGCATGATCGCGCTTCAGGAGTCAGTGCAATGGACAGTCATGCGCTGGTTGTGGTACAATGTTGCTTCTAGGGACGAAGTGAATACAGCCCTGCTGCAGATTTCGCTATTTTTAGAGGATTTGAATGACATCGCAGATATGGTCGCAGACTTTTATCGGATTGTCAAACCAATGGATCTACAGCAGAAGCAGGGACAACTAAAACCACCGGGACGCGAAACGAGGCAAATCATGGCGAAAAAAGTTGGGGGCTCACTAAGTCTATGGTCCTTTTGCTGAGATTGCCTTTAATATGTTGGAAAATGAAGTAAAAACGGCTGCTGATACAGTATATGTTGTGAGACTTTATTTGGTACAGAGCTAAACTTTGTTTATTAAAATACTAAATAATCTTCCAGAACTTAAGAACCGACTCAATGAAAACTGCAGTGTCGTAGTAGCCATCACATTTCAGTTCAGTGGTTTTAGTTGTCCCTGAGCAGAAGTTAGCACCCAACGCTACATACTGTATACATGTACTTGTTATTAGTAGAACTCTGACGGCTACAATTTAATTTAAAACGCTGCATAAACTTCATAAATGCACACGATGTCTACATATGTAGGTTGAATGTAAGCATAATTCCGAGGGATATTAGAAAACCGAGCATTTCTTGACTTCAATGGGATATGAGAACTTCTTAGTTATTGATAACAGTTCACCATTCTTAACCACTTTGATCGCCATTGATAACATATTTAATATCATAAATTCCTTGTCATAAAAGATTGCAAGCAGACGGCATGTTAAGAACCTGGCGCCATAGCACAACTTGATAAATAAAAGCTGCATTATCGCCATACACCAGTCTCTTGCAGGTTAATTTTGATTAACTTTGTAGGTCGGCTTTCTCGACAAATTTGCAATTTAAGAGACCACTTACATTTAAGTAAACAAGTACATTTACTTCTTAAGTTATACAACAAGTGCTCAGTCTGCCTTTAAAATTTGATAAAAGGCAAAATTTGACGTTATTTAGATATAACTGTACTTTAGAGAGGGAATTCCTGCAAAACTTTTAAAACAATGTCTAAAATTCACGATTTATTTATCAAACAATTTACGTACAGTATCCGTCTTTTATCTCTAGTTTGCAGTGGTGCAACTACAGGGTTTGACACTAGGAATATGTATTTCGATACATATCGACGAGTAGAATCAAAAGTCTAGAAAGTCAAAATTTCTGTAGTTTTTTTACATGCGTCAATTTATTTATATTCACTTTTTAGGTCTTTTAACTCTGCTTGACCGTGTAACAGTTTCTCACTTAGATAACAAAAGTTAAATTTTCTTGCAGCGGTTATAGTCACCAGAGCAGCGTAAGATTGTAAGTGCGTTATTAAAGCTTAGTCAATTAAAATAGTAATATAGCTGAAATCACAGTCAAGAGTGCAAAAATCTCATATAGCATTAATTGATTTTTCTTGTTACACGCACAACTAGCTACTGACATCGCCATTGAATAAGATAGAATACAAGCGATTCCAATGTGAACACTGAGCTTATAGCGGCCATCAGGAAGCTGATTCCCCGAGCCACCGAGCTAGCAGATTCGCCTTGCCTCATCGAGGAAGGAGTTGCAAAAGCCAGGCCAATCACCAGAAGGATGCCTGCAATTGGAAAAAAAATTTGCTGTCAAGCTGCTGACACTTCTATCAATTTGATTATTTCTAGCTTTTATACGAGTACATAAGATCACAATTTCAGATAAAAACTCACTGGCCACAAGGCAGCACAGCATGCAGGCAGCTTTGATAGTAGAATTCTCTCTAGCTGCGTGAACTGCAACAGAGATAATCTCCAATAGTAGGCAGCACGCAACAAAACACAGGCCCGCTATTAGAAGAACTTTCACGACTGAAATTATACAACAACAGTTGCATTTTACATTGCAACTTACAAACACAAATTTGGTAATGCTTTCTATAGCTATAGTGGTGTTGGATATCCCAACTGCACAGTTTCTGATATGTAGGATATCACAACTGCACAGTATCTACTCTGTAGGATATCACAAATGCACAGTATCTACTCTGTAGGATATCACAACTGCACAGTTTCTGATAGGTAGGATATCACAACTGCACAGTTTTTAATTCTGTAATTAGGTCCGCTAGATCTACATATTTACAGTTTAGCTACTAAATATTTAACGTTCTTACTCGTGACTTTAGTCTGAAACAGGCCATTATGTACGCCCTTGCAAAATCCTGGGTAAAAACGCGGATTCACTTTGAAACCGTAAACGTCGAATGTGATGAAAAAGTCGTCAGTGAAAAAGGCTACCAGACCGCAGGCAAGAGCTGCCGACAAGGTTGCTATGGCAACCTGATGAAAACTGATCGTCACCATTACTCTCGCAACAATTGTTATCAACTGAATAAGTTGGCTATAAGTGGTAAAACTCGGCTGAAATTCGTAGGTTCTCAGAGTGGTTTTATTCGATTGCTTTTCAGCCTCTTTAAATGCGAATTAAATGAATCAGTGAGTGATGCATATCTCTATGCCACAATCTTAGTAACTACTGTTTACATTAAATGCTCTATATACTTACATGTATACCAGCGTTGCTAACCAAACTAGGCAAATGAAACATTGGCCAAAATTGAAATGAATAACTTTGCCTACAATCTCTGTTGGTAAAGATATTCATGTTTGTGTGCTGCAATGCGATATGAATTTGTCTGAAATACCATCGCACGTCACCATTATATAGTGTTTAACTGGGCTAAACGCACAAAAACTGTGACCCTGCACTTAGACCACAATTAAAGCGTTGCAAAGGCATTTGAAACTAATAGAAAATAATTCGAATCAGATTTCACAAGATATTGGACGCAAATAATAAAGAAATCACCAAAACTTCTTTAAGTTTAAGAAATTGCCGATCCTAAAAAACGGCGCACCCCGTCACAGTTTCGACTTGGGAATCATAAGCTATAGACTGTGAAACGCTACGAAACCGATACTAGATGATAAAATACCCAAGAAGGCACATTAAACCACAGTACCATCTAAGCTAAAAGCTAAATCTGCAGGAGGGCTGAAGGCATTTTGACGCTTAAAGCGACATCGTCCCACAACCAGCGACTGGGCATGACTGTCCATTGCGCTGACTCCTGAAGCGCGTTCAGTCACACTAAATACGGTATGCAGGCATAGACACACACAGGCCGGCACCCATGCGCCTTGGGGGTTGCCCTCATGGGCGTAAATTGCGCAACTGACCCAAAGACCAACCAATTCGTGCACAAGGCCCCAAGTTAATAAGACCCTGCTTAGGGCCGAATCTGGACCAGTGGCGCACAAAGCAGATGCGCTAGACCGCCGAGCCACTCGCCGGGTGCAGTACACAGTACCGTCAAACACAGACCCGTCACTAGCGTAACTGGTTGCAATAAAATTCTTAGAATTCAATTCAGCCATGAGGAGATTACCAATGCTGCCAAAAATAGCAGTCTAATTTTTCGATTAACGATCGATATAGCAATCAATCGAACTGTTTCATTATGGTTGCGAACAATGAAGTACTTTTTCTAAGTTGGCACTGTCTGCTTGTTGGAATGGAGTAGCTAACTTAAATGTGGCCCCTCAGCAGCTACAGCAACTAGTAACACAATGACTTTGAGACGAATCTTCCCTATAGTGATCGCTTGGGATTTCCTATTTTGTCTTTTTTCCCACCACCAGCTCAGTCAACCAAAATAGATCCTTAAAAATGTTGATAGTTTTCATTGGAAATTCCACTGAGCATGGTAACCTTGGAGGATAAATACGCTCGTACTTGCCAGATTGGTGGGACTTCTTTAAGCTAGAAAACGATTTTTCGACGAAAATTCAGCTAAGTCGGTGAAAATGTTCCTGCCAAAGTCCAATCTCGTTAAGTTGCTTCTGTCACTATTGACACTTCAACCCAAACTGCCATTTTTCTATCTGGAGTCGGCAGTGTGGCACTGGCTTGAAGTGGAGCTGGAGACAAGCCATCACAGGCCTTGGCCCTCAGATACCGGATGTGAAACTAGCGGCCGGAATGCCATCAATCTGACTGTAAAACATTTGAAAGCCGCGGCTGAAGCTTGGAGCGTAGCTGTCAATGTGGATTGCTCGAATTTGATGTGCATAAATTCTACTACAGACGCTGAATCAACTACTATGAGTAGTAACGATCTGATATTCGTTAGAATTGCTTCATTGGCTCTAATTACCCGACAGTTGGCTGTAAAGTCGTTCTGGGAACATCATTCTGACAACTGGTGAGTGATAAATTGCCGCTAAAGCTAAACAGATGTAATGCATGGGTTCGTAAGCTATTCTGCTTACTGTGAAATACTTAGTTCTCGTTACTTAGTTACTTACATGTATAAAAATAAATTTCAATGTCTGCCCCGAGGATAATTATCCTCCACACCCTGAGATTCTCCTACGTGTCTCACCATGAGATCCCCATCAATGTCTCACCATGAGACTCTGATCCGTCTCTCATTACATGAGATTCTGATCCGTCTTTGGGATGTAATCCATGAGATTCTCCTCCGTGTCTAACAAGGGGATTTTTCTCTGTACTTCACTACGAGATTCGCATCCGACGTGTCTCACCATACGATTTCCTCTGTGTCCCACCATGAGATTCTCATCCGTGTCTCACCATGAGATTCTCATCCGTGTCTCACCATGAGATTCTCATTTGTTTCTCACCATTAGATTCTACTCATGTCTCACCATGAGATTCTCATCCGTGTCTCACCATGAGATTATCTCTATGTGTCTCACTATAAGACCGTGTCTTCCGATGAGATTTTCCCACATGTCTCCCTTTGAGATCTCCCTTTCGCATCCACTATCATTAAAATTCCCTTTCAATTCACAGTTTGCAAACGTCTGTAAACATGAGGATTGCCACACAAAACCTGAGCTATTATTATTATTATTATAATTTGCGCACGCCATACGGGTGCTGATTTTTTTGTTTATTTAAAATATTATACTCACGGAACATAAACAAAAAATATTAGCGTATGCGAAGAAATATCGACTTTACGAAATTTGGTAATACGAATTGTCAACACATTTTAAAATTTGTAACTCGCGTGGGAATTTAAAATAAGACAAAATATTTTTTTAGAAACCTCAGAGCAGCCGCATTCTGATTTTTCCGATCTCCTGTATGTATTTGGCTAATTTGTTAATTAGTTCAACATTTTCTTGTACCATAAGAAAAAGACATGTATCCTCCTCTGTCAGCAAGTTAAAGTTAGGTACTTCTTTGGATATCTCATTGATAAAATTTCCCCTATTAGCTCTGTATTCGTTCCAGGGACACTTAAATAGAAGGTGGACTTCATTTTCAACCTCTATTTTACATTTTGGACACAATCTATTTTCATAGGGTATTCTAGGTCTCACTTTTCGAAGTGTCTCGCATGCTAGGTCATGGTTTCCTAGTCTAAATGCTGCCAACGTTCGCCTATACTCAGGGTTTGTTGTGACTTGTATGTATTTTTCTGGGTCTCTAATTCTCTCAAATTGATAAAGAAAGTGATTTAACTTGACTGAGTTCTCCACCTTCTGCCTCCAATGTCTCGAAAACTGAGATTCAAAACTAACTTTGTGCATTTTAATAGCCTTTGCAATGCTTATCCTTTTATAGTCCCGCATTGTTTCACTGTTAGATTTGGCCGCTAGCCCAACATCGGCATATTTTCTCCGTGTCTCACCATAAGACCTTGTCTTCCAATGAGATTTTCCCCGATCTCTCTCTTTGAGATCTCCCTTTCGCATCCACTCTCATTAAAATTCCCTCTCAATTCACAGTTTGCAAACGTCCGTAAACATGAGGATTGCTGCACAAAACCTGAGCGAGGCGCTGTTCTTCTACTGGATTCACTGCCGCCTATGCAGCAGCCAAACACTGGCAGTTCGCTATCGAAGTGGGCTTAGCAGGCCCATCTCGAAAGCTGTCAATCTCGCTTTGACGAATTCTAGGAAAACGGAAACTAATCTGCTTGCTCAGCTAGTGAAACTGAAAAACGATGTGAAGAGAAAACTACGAGCATAATTTAATCTGACATTCAGAAAAACTATTGTGAAATTAAAGGAATTGCTTAATTTTTTGTCATTTAGATTAGTGATTCGTTTTATTGCAATAATACAGAGGTACAAGAAATAGATTAGCAATCCAGTCTATTCTAATCATCTTTGGGCTGTAGATTAGCAATCCATTCTCTTATAATCATCCTTGGGCTGTAGATTAGCAATCCATTCTGTTCTAATCATCTGTGGGCTGTAGATTAGCAATCCATTCTCTTATAATCATCCTTGGGCTGTAGATTAGCAATCCATTCTGTTCTAATCATCTGTGGGCTGTAGATTAGCAATCCATTCTGTTCTAATCATCCGAGGGCTGTAGATTAGCAATCCATTCTGTTCTAATCATCCGAGGGCTGTTGGATTTATTTCCTTACGCATAAAGAATGCTTAAAACATGTGTATAATGTTTTCTTGTAAATTTTTTCATCAAAACTTATTCGGAAAAATTTATTTCGATTTCTATTTAACTTTAATAAAATCAGGAATTCATCCAGTGTAAATAATTAAATTTTTTTACACACATCGTATTAAAATGATTGTATGATTGTAAAAAAATATGTCTCCTGTCTTCAGTGCTGAATTTATTTGTTAAGTAGTAAATTTCATAAAACCCTACTAAATAGTAGAAAAACACGCCTTTTATCGTCAAAGTTTTCTTTCGCACAAAAAAATTCGTAAACCACAAAGTGATCTCTACATGAAGCTTGTAAAAGCAGTTAAAGTGGGAAGAAATATTGTGCAAACAAGCCAGCTTGTCTCACTGCATTGGTGCACAAGCTGCACCTTCAATATCAATCAATATCGTAAAGAAAAGCTTTAAGTATTTTTTTCTGTTCTTTCTTTATGAGCCTGTCTGTATTTTTGGGCAATTCTCGCTTCGTTTCATTGCGACTCTTCACTAAACCGGAGTTGTTTCCAATTTTATCCAACTGTCTGCACACTAAACACACTGGCATATCTTACCGGGTGATTTTTGTTCCAGTCTGCCCGCCAAGCTGTCAAGATTACGGTTATCGCTCGTGTGTCAAATAGAAAAAATCCTGTACAGACTC
>CATNEM010000179.1:2500-15000 GCA_950096795.1 Macrostomum cliftonense
GTTGGCCCTGGCCAAAGCGGTCGCGCCGTGGCCCAGGAGGAACCTGGCGGTGGACAGGCGACCAAAATAGCAGGCGGCGTGCAGCGGGGTGAAGCCGGCCCGCGTCACCGGATCGATTTGTGCGCCGTGACGAACCACCAGCGACTCGGCGGCGGCCAGGCGGTCCTCCTGCGTGATCAAGGATGTTGGGATTATCAAGGATGTTGGATGATCAAGGATGTTGGATAATCAAGGATGTTGGATGATCAAGGATGTTGGATGATCAAGGATGTTGGGATGATCAAGGATGCTGGAATGATCAAGGATGTTGGATAATCAAGGATGTTGGACTGATCAAGGATGTTGTGATGATCAAGGATGTTGTGATGATCAAGGATGCTGGAATGATCGAGGATGCTGGATGATCAAGGATGTTGTGATGATCAAGGATGCTGGAATGATCGAGGATGCTGGATGATCAAGGATATCAAGGATTTTAGAATGATCAAGGATGTGGGACTGATCAAGGATGTTGGGATGAGCAAGGATGTTGGGATGATCAAGGATGTTGGGATGATCAAGAGTGTTGTGATGATTAAGGATGTTGGGATGATCAAGGATGCTGGGATAATCAAGGATGTTGGGATGATCAAGGATGCTGGGATGATCGAGGATGCTGGATGATCAAGGATGTTAGAATGATCAAGGATGTGGGACTGATCAAGGATGTTGGGATGATCAAGGATGCTGGAATAATCAAGGATGTTGGGATGATCAAGGATGCTGGATGATCAAGGATGTTGGGACGATCAATGATGTTGGACTGTTGTTGGATCAAGGATGTTGGGACGATCAAGGATGCTGGACTGATCAAGGATGTTGGAATGATCAAGGATGCTGAAAGATGGAGGATGCTGGGAAGATTCTGAATTCAGAGAAGACTGGGGTCTCAAGTTAGTTTATTGGCCTTGAGTGGCAACCTGGGCAGCGAGGTGCAGCGGCGCCACACCGCCAGTCGAAGCCTGGTCAACGCGCGCTCCCCGCTCGACAAGCCGGTCGCAGAGCTCGGCGTGGCCCTCCTGCGCGGCCAGATGTAACGGAGCGAAGCCGCTTTTCGAAGTGGCACTGGTGGCGCCAGACGCTGAAGCGTCCAGCAGGCAGGCGGCCAACTCGAAGGCGCCTCGCCTAGCGGCGATGTGCACCGGCGTGTAGCCGTTGCTGGCGGCGCAGAGGACGCTGGCGCCGGCCTCCAGCAGGGCCCGAGCAGCCGCCAAACGATTGTAGTGCGCCGCCAAGTGCAACGGCGTCAAGCCGTTCCGACCTCGAGCGTTGGCATCGGCGACAGAATTCGTCCTGGCCGCCGCCGAGGGCATCAGCAGCTGACGGATGACGCCGGCTCGGTCGTATTTGGCGGCTGTGTGCAGCGGCGTGGCGCCACGGCGCGTGGCAGCGTGAGGGTCGGCTCCGGAGTCGAGTAGCAGGCGGACTACGGTGTCGTGGCCCTCCTTGGCGGCGGCGTGCAGCGGCGTGTAGGCGTCTTTGCTGGTCGCATTTGGATCTGCACCGGCCTGTTAATAATAGTAATGATTATCATAATACAGGCATGTAGAAGTAATATATGGAACCAAGCGCAACGCTTTTCGAGAGAGACATCGTTCCAAATACCAGCGGGTAGACAATCGCTCACACAAATACCATTCGAAGACACAAACTTGCACAAGTTACACAACACGTGACATTATGCTAAAAAATGCGATGTTTATGAAGGAAACTTGACCAGTTAGATTTAAAGCCAACAAAACAGCTCAACCCTAAACACTTCAGGATAAAGTGCCTCGCTCAAGGAACTGACAAAGGAGCTCGGGCCCTATGGGTCTTGGATACGTTGGGACAAGCAAACGGATATTCTCTAATCGGCTTGAGTTTAAACGACAAAAGCGGACCAACCTGCAGCAGAAGAGCCACCGTCTCTGAATTGCCCATCCTGCAGGCCACGTGCAGCGCTGTCTGACTGTCCTTGGCCACAGCGTCCACCGGGCAGCTGGTTCGGCTCAGCAACAGTCGGACAACTTCGGCGTGACCGCCACGGACGGCCAGATGTAGCGGAGTTTCGCCTCGAATTGTGGTCGCCAACACCGCGGCAGCCGCGGCGACAACTGGATCTGTTCCGTCGGCGATGACGGCCGCTGGATCTGGCGGAGGCGGTGCCAGCAGTTTAGCAACGACCGCCGCGTGCCCCATGTAGGCGGCCACGTGCAGCGGCGTCAGGCCGGACTCGGTGGCGGCGGCCGGGTCGGCTCCGCGGGCTAGCAACAATTCAACCACTCGGAGGCGATTCTTTTTGCAGGCGATGTGCAGCGGTGTGAAGCCGTTCAGAGCGCGCGGCGCCACCCGGCAGCCGTGGTCGAGCAGCAGCTGGGCGGAGCCGGCAAAGCCGCAGTGCGCGGCCACGTGCAACGGGGTCAACAAGTCCACGGTGACGTCCTCCGAGTGAGCACCGTTGCTTAGCAATAGACGAGCACAATCGGCGTGATCGCCTTGCACCTGCGAAGATTTTTGTCAATGTTCAGGGTGCTTAGATTTTGATTAAGATCAACCGTCCTATCCTTTGAGGCGGTCTCTCTACTGATTATTTCGTTTACTCTATAAGATATCGATCAAAGTTCTGCACTAACCGCCATATGCAGCGGGGTCAGGCCACTTCTCGACCGCACAGCCACGCCCGCTCGTCTGGCCAGCAGTAGCTCCAGCACCGCCGTCTGTCCGGAACGCGCCGCGCAGTGCAACGGCGTCAGACCGTCTCTGGTGCGACAGTCGACGCTGGCACCGGCGTCCAGCAGTCGCTGAGCCACGGCCTGCGTGCCCCATTTGGCGGCCACGTGCAGCGGGGCGATGCCGTTTCTAGCCGGGTAGCTGGCATCCGCGCCCCGTTCGAGCAACAGTCCCGCGACTCCGGCGCTGCCGTAATGAGCGGTAATGTGCAACGCTGTGAAACCGCTGCCCGCCTGCTGATTGGCGTCGCATTCGGACGTCAGGAGCAGCGCAGCCGATCGCGTGTCGTCTTTCTTAGCGGCCACGTGCAGCGCCGGCATGCGCGACCGGCCTCTGGTATCGTTCTCGAGCAGAATGGCAACAACCCGGTCGTGACCCTGCTGCAATGCCACGGCCAGCGGCGTGAAACCGTCTGTTGTTGCTAGGGTCTGCAAAGCGCCCGAGGCTAGCAGTAGACGGACAACTTCCACGTGGTTCTCCTGGGCGGCCATGTACAGCGGCGTGAAACCGTTCTGCGATTGGCAATTCACTTTGGCGCCTTTTTCTATTAGCAGACGGGCAACGTCCAATTGACCAGCCAGACAGGCGATGTGCAGCGCCGTGTTGCCCTTCTTTGTGCAGGCGTCCGGGTCGGCATTTCGCATTAGAAGTTCTCGGACTACGGCGGTGTGGCCTTCTTTGGCGGCCAAGTGCAGTGCGTTCAGGCCATTCTGATGGAGTAACGGTTTGCAGTTATAGTAGAATACTGAGTTCACTAAACACTTCGCTTAGGCTTCGGTGCACACAGGAGATAGGCGTTATTTTAGGCTAGGAGGGCCAATCCTTATTTTTTTACTGTATAGTGTACACAGGAGGGACGCGCTTTTAGTTATTGTACACTGGAGGGACGCGCTTTTAGTTAATGTACACTGGAGGGACGCGCTTTTAGTTAATGTACACTGGAGGGACGCGCTTTTAGTTAATGTACACTGGAGGGACGCGCTTTTAGGTACATTGGTGAGACGCTTATAAATCGCGTAGATAAAATGAACGCGCCTTTATTCGGGGTTTGGCTTTAATTAGGGGTGTTCGGGGTTCGGGGTCGGGTCGGGTTTCGGGTCGGGTTGAAACGGAAATAGCGGATAGAACCATGGATTCATTTACACTTACTGGTAAATAACGATTGTCGTTTTTCGACCCATTCAGTCTTACAGTTGATGATTTAAAAAATTACGTTCAGTAATAATTTTACATGTGCTACGTGTAACGTGGTCTAAACTTCTGGATTGGATGAGGAAGCTTAAAATTTATAAATACACTATTTTTCTCCACGCATCAGTCGCCAATAATCAATTATCACAATGATTACCTACTCATATCAGCATGCAATTTTTATGTAAAGATGTCACTTTAGTTTTTACATAGCAATTCTGTTATACCACTACTGACTTACTGTTAACTGTAGTCAAAAGTAAAAATAAATTTATATTTGTGATTAACTCTCCTGTTTCATTGTATCATTGTTTTATCTGTGCTATCTCTTTATCGCTCTAGTTCTATCTCTACTGATATCTACACTACAGGGTATAACCTAATTTTATTTTACAAATGAATATTGTACCTTTATCGGTGGAAAAAGTGTATTAATTTATTAAAATGATTGACCAAAATAAGCGTGAGAATGTTCGGGGTTACCTTCGGGGTCGGGTCGGGTTTTGGTACCGGGTTCGGGGTTCGGGGTTGGAAGAAATGTCCGGGACGGGGTTCGGGGTTCGGGGTAAGGGTACCGGGTTCGGGGTAAACCCCGAACCCCGAAAAAATAGCCGACCCGAACACCCCTAGCTTTAATGTACACTGAGAGGATTCGATAGTTAGCTTAGATTTTTTGAAAACAAATTTTACTGGATTTTTGTCAAGCAAAAATTATTTGCAGTTTTTTTCATTCGTCCGATTGTAGAAAAGCAGAAGCTCCAAATCCCATCAGACTGCTTGTTACTTCATAGTTGGAGAATCTTTGTACGACACAAGGAGTCTTCGATAAAGCTAAAATTATAGATTTTTCAGCTAGATCTAAGCTTAAATAATTGTGACCCACCTTCAATTTAGCGAAATAGATTATAGTGAGCATGTATTTATCTAAAAATCTTCAGGAAGCGAAAAACAATCCACTCTAATGGGATTCGGCCTTTCCATTATCGATTCCCCCTTGACGAAGGACTTCGGGAAGTTATTGATTGCGGGAGGCAATTTTTTTCAGAGAACAAACTTCCTCCAGAGACAACTATTTCTCAGTATTCTTGCTTCATTTCTCTGACGCTCCACTCATGTGAGTGACTTTCTCGAGTTTTCTGCTGTTTAGGACAGAACAGAACGTGTAGAATTACAAAGTTTGTTAAAGTGAATCGGCAAGAACATGTACAATACGGAAGGCACTCTGAGTCCTGAGCAAGCACCAAAGATCGGGTGAGTTTGATTTGTAATCCAGTGCAGGATTTGAGTTCTAGCCAGTTTGGTAACGAAATTAAACGGATAGTGTGGGCTGAAGGCCTGAAAATGAAGAGAATTGGGTTCATGGTGTGTGTGTCACTTCATACCATGCCACGCAATCCCTTAGTCACAAATTGGGTATCTCTCTGCGGCACACACTTGGTGACTGATCGAGGGATGCAGCTGTCCCCTGGGGGGGAGTGAAGTGGATTTGGCCTTCTGTTGCGAATCTCTTTCCGACTTTCCCTATCTATGAATTGCATTGCATTCTCAAGGCCAAACCTCAATAGAATTTCTAATTATAAATCACATACGCTTTGAGCGCACGCAACACAAAGGCTCTGCCGTCAGCTGCTCAATTGGCCTCTACTGTTGACTTTTGCTATTCTTAAACCTGATTATTCAGCTGACCTGAACTACCCCAACCACTAGTTGACCTCCGATAGCCCTTTTTTCAGTGACTCGCCGCCAACAGTCTAAAGCGCTCACGGCTACGTCGCGAAATTGGAAAAACTTCTCCAACTCAGGCGTGATGCGCAGACCCTGTTGAGATCGCAAGGGATTTCTGCGACGAAACCTAAGCAGCTGCAACTGCTGATGTTGTTCCTGCTCCTGTGGCTGATGCTGCCGCGGCTGTTGCTGAGGCGTATAGGGACGCGCAGGTGGCAGCGGTTGCGGCGTTAGTGGCTGACGCACTTGGCTTGGCGAACGTTGCAGAGCGCTGACGCCATCGCGAATGGCTGACCGACGGTACATTCGATTGGATTTTCGTTGCGTTTACAATCGCGCTATACTGTCTCGCCTTCTCTGGCGCTCCGATGCTCCCAACCCGTGAAATTATATTACATTTGGGAAATTAAAACATTTTATTGGACAACTTGCTGAAGATGGTTGGCCCAACCAATGGCTATTCTTCTTTGATTCTCGACTCGGGCGGTTAATGGTCTATTAAAGTTGGACCTATCTAGCTAAATACCAGATGAGATGCAGTTGAAGAAGAAAGGGAGCGGTTAGTCTTGCTTTTAGAATCTTGTTCTCTTTTAATTCCATTGGGAATGAGAAATGACTGAGTGAGTTCCCTCTGCAATCAAAGAGAATGAAAGTTTTACTTGAACTAACGAATTCAAAGTCTTCTTTGTAATGAATGAATCATTTGTATCAAATCGTATTAGTTGTGAGAGCAAACTTTGAGGCAAATTACCATAGACAGGTAATTTAGCCGTGCAGAGTTGGACCATAGACAGTTTTTATTCCTGTAACTATGCGTAGCTAGGCCAAGGACACGATAAGTAATGTAGAAAGACGGGCTCTTCGTTTCTTGGAAAGTTTTTGGATTCCAATTTTTGCGAAAAAAATTACACTACGGAGATAGGAAATTTGCAGTTTTTCGACATAAAATTAAAGATTGCGCTTAATGATTGGAAGCAGATGCAAACCTCATCTTTTGATAAGTGTTTCCTGCCTTCTTACGAACTATGTACGTCTTAATTTGTGAAAAACTGATCTTTGAATTGTAAAAGCATCTGCCGAAAATTATCATTTCAATAGAATAATATATTTCACCAGCTGGGCAAGTTCTGATCCTCTAAGTCAGATCCTAAGTTACGAGTAGGCATGAAGTGTCAGTTCGATCAATAAATAGCCTTGCGCTATTTGCGCAAAACTTTTGCCACCTGGTATCAGGATAAACCTGCGAAAAAAACCTGTCGAAGATGATAGAGAAAAGAAAGTTAAAATAGAAATTCACCAGCTTTAACACATAGTTTGGGAGAAAACCGTTTTCTGCGTCCAAAAAAGTGAAATATTGGTCGGCGTAAAAGCGCGCTTGGCTGAAAGTAATCCCGGACGGATGCCGCTCGGCACCCCCCGCTGCGAGCAATGAATTCGGTCTCCGTTTTTCTACTGCGTTCGAAAGTTGTTTGGCTTAATCTAGTTTTTCTTGCTGCGCAGTTTCTTGCTTGTTTCGGCTGATGCTTTGCAGACACGCATCGACCTGACTGCCTCATTGAAGCCACCGTCATTGCTAGCATTTTTTGTGCCATTCTTCTTTTATTCCTTCATTCTCTGATGCTTTTATCAATCATTTTCAGCTCTGTTCTTCATCTCATTTGCTTTGTTGAACTAAGGCGACTGTGAGAAGAAATCCTTAGTTACTCTTTGACATACAGAGTTTGCTGCCAGAAGTCCAATTGACGAGTCTCGTAGGATATCGGGGATGGTGTACGAACTTTCATTATTACAAGAATGAGTCGTCGGTTGCTCACTGATAAAGATTCGTAACAAATATTTGATCGATGTTTGTTTTGAATTGTGGAGGTTGGTGCTGATACAAGAGGCTGATACGTAGAAAGTTAGAATGTTCTGACGATGGTCGTAAAATTTTTTGCGCATTAGGATTACCATATGTCGGTATTCGACCTATGAAAAAAGCGTGGGTATCCGACTAGTAATTGTCCGTCACTCCGATAGGTTTCTCGCATCCGAGGACCATTATAATTTACGATGGGATACTTGGGATAACTTTCCGCTTGTGATTCTAAGAAAGCGCTGCATTGGTATTTGAAATTTTCCTCTCATGGATTAAGGATCATCTGTGCATCGACACCAAGGATAGAGAGAGAAGTGGCTCCTTTTTTTATTTATTTATAAAAAGCGACTGTTAACACTTAGAGTCTACTGAAAGTAGGAAAACGTGAGTTTTTAAATTTGTTCAAAAAATCTAGAAGTAAAGATTCTATTCTTAAAGGTATTGGTTTACGACAGTTTGATAAAATATCGAAATGTTTTACCTTTAGATTCTGCATTATTTTAACAGACATATTTCGGTTTCCACGTACCATATGGATTGTTTAGTTGTCACGTCTTTTACACATCCTTCAATATTTGGCGGTGTAGGCTTTTCCCCTCTCTCGAGATGTTCCCGAAGTGGTCGCTACTGTAGTTTTTATTAGTTGTTGTCCAGCTGTATTGCTTGCACAGCGTGTGCACCCGTGCTAATTTTTGCTCCGGGAAATTCTCATCGTGCCTTCTCTATCATCCTATCTTTGAACTGTCCCAGTTACTGATTTTGCACTGGGTACTAAGTAGCTTATACCCTTAGGATAGTGTTGCTTCTTCCCAATAGGCTATCTATTGGGAGGAAGAGAGAGAAAGAGAGCGAGGAGATGGATTGCAGACAGCTAGTGCGTGTCATCACGCCAGCTGAGTCGAGGATCTGGGTTGCCGGGGGGATGGGGATATTTGAAGATAAGAGACCGAGCGGTTCAGAGCGACAGGAAGGCAGGCAGAAAGAAGGTGGGTGAGCGTCTGGTAAAATGAAGGGAGCCGCACGTGAATGAGTGAAGACTCAAGTAGAGCTCGAGCTGAGCCGGCCGAGACTCTTGAATCATCAACCGGAGGCGAGTGCGCAGATCCGCTTGTTTTGGTCCGGAGCCCAGTGTTTACAAAGGCGGGGTAATAAAAATAGATTTACTTGAGGGCATTGATGGAGAATATCCACAATTCTCTGTTTTTATATGCAAGGAATTTTGTAGTTTTCCATTGGCTCTTGTTTGCATCAGTTGATTGTCATTTGTTTGGGGAGGGGGTTTCACAACACTTGAAATTTCACAACGCCGAAAGCATATTTTTCATAATACCGAAACTTCATAATACTGAAACCTTACAACGCCGAAGCTTCACAATGCTGAAAAGCTATTTTAGCCGCAACTTTCACAACACCGAAACTTCGTAACACCGAAAAGTGTAGCAAGAGACTTCATAACACCGAAAATTCACAACGCTGAAACTTCAAAACGCCGAAAAGTATAGCTTAAGCTTTATATAGCTTTTCGGCGTTGTGAAGTTTCGGTGTTGTGAAGTTTCGGTGTTGTGTTATGAAGATTCAGTGTTGTGAAAGCGACCCATTTGTTTTGTCAGTTGATTTTTACTTGTTTTTGTTATTTAATTGTCACATGTTTGTGTCAGTTTATCGTTCTCTGTATTGTTCTTGCCATCGGAATTCGATAGTTTTTTAATTGATTTTTGCGTCTATTATTCCCAACAGTTTTTCGAAGCATGGCAACAGAACACAGCAAGCTAAATGTCACTCACCGCATTGCAGGTGTCAATCCGGGTCCCGCAGTTCAGATAATCCAACACCTTCGCCAGATTTCCTGCCCGGGCAACGCGCAAGAAGTTCTGACTGGGATCGGCCTGGCAATGGAAATTTTCGTACATACGGAGTGAGGTGGCTGTATTTTGGAGGAGGGGTTGTCGCTCTGAAAAGTATGGAAAACTGTACATTGTCGCCGTGTACCGGAGCCAGGAAGGTGACTCCCTTACTTCATTAATTAATAATTTCTTATGAAGTTTTGCTTCATTTTTATGGGGGTTACATTGCGCTACATACACTTCTGACAGCTAACCCAACCCCATAGGCATAAAGTTTGTAACACTGGGGCAGCTGCCACATGTACACCTGAGTATGATCGTGTGTGTGCGTACATAAGTGAAATGGCCTCCCTACTAGAGAAATTAAGTAAATTAACCAAATAATTTAGATTACTTCCATGCCTATAAAGAGTTGATTAGGTTCTTCGTGTGATAAGTACACATCTTGAATCCCAACATAATCCGTGAACATATCTAACCACTCGTTTTTTGTAAAAGGGAAAAGGGAAGAGAATTCTGCTGTAATGGGAGATTTAACACCAATGGAGCAACTGTTGCGGCAGCGGCTTCGTTATAGGTTTGAGGTGGGGTGGCTAATACAGTAGAAATGGTGGGCGTAAACAGATACGCAAGCGGTGAACAAGCTGGTAGACAATCTGGCAGATGGCAAGCTACCCCCCCGTCGGTGGCCGAAACCGAATATTTCTGGGACAGCAAAGATTGCTGCTTGTACGATGGGGAAAAAAGCGCGGTGAACCAGCTTCGGGAGAGGCTGCTACTGTAGTTTTGGGATGTCTGAAAATGTAGGGTTTTTTTGTAACTTAACACACGCAGCTCGTAGTAGTAGCCTGAAGATGAAATTCTGACTTAGGAACAAAAAACTTACAAATCTGCTACTCTAGTTTAGGGAAGTGAGAAATACGAAACGTAAAAAATTAAAGAAATTAAAAATCAAATTCTCACCTCTTGACCAGCTACACTGTTTCCCATTATATTGTAGCTAAGTTGAACAAAACAAAATCGTTTTCTCTCTTGTTTATTACCAGTTTGCTCGAAGCAACCAAAATTTTCGAAAGAAATTCGAAGAGAAAAGAGAAACACAGCAGAAAGAACGCTCCGAAGGGGAGGGCAGAAAGCGGTGATCGAACAAAGTAGAAATTTCAGAGAAGAACGAGAGCTTCTCTTCTTCACAGTCCTATCTAAAGCGAAAGCGTTGACGAGTCTCACGCCCTGTTCCGTATTGAAAAAGGCCAGTTGGAAGCCTTTTTTACGAATCGTCTTTCGCCTCGGATTTCGAATCCGCTCTGTCGCTCTGTCTCTCTCTCCGTCTGTCTGTCCGGCTCTCGATGGATTTTCTCTTAAATAAAATTGCCCCTAATTTTTTACTGCCCCTCCTCGTCTTTAAAAAGAGTGGGAAAAAAATGGGATTCCAGATGCGGCCAGGGACGAACGCTTATGGAGGAAGGACGCCAGGAAAAGAAGGAAGGTATGGAGAAAGAAAACAAGACGCGCACGGGCCTCTATTGTAGGAGCAAAACGAGTTGATGAAGGATGCTGGTAGGATTGGCAATATTCTTGTCCTTTCGAATAGTAAGACTTCAACAGAGGCTTTATCCGACGCACTCGGTTTTGTTATACCGAGACTGTTTTTTCTAAGAATGCCGCTCCCCCTTACCGACCCCGACACCGCCTTGCTTCATCCCGCTTTCCCAGCCTCAGGTTGTGCATCTGTGCGGAGGGAGTGTGCAAAAAACCGCTCTGGTTGCCATGCGGTTGGTTGGGCAGTTCCGGATTCTGTGGCCAACGAAGGACATCAAGGATAGATAGGAAGATGCTGGGTGAAATAATAGAACTGCACGATTTCGACTTGAACTAAAAACGTCCATCCGTATTTCCCCTGGTTCCCTGACCATTTGGGTTTCGTCCACTTCCTAACTTTCCCTAATTTTTCTCGTGGGCGTAGAAAGGAAAGCACCTATTCAGGCAAGGAGAAACTGCAAAGAAACTAATGATAAATTGATGCAATTATTTGTTCCTGCATTTTCTTACCGATTTCTGTTGATCATGCAAGTCAGGCGCACCCGCTTGGGCAGTCATGGTTGCCCAGCTGTTAGTTTTCTAAAGGTTTTCCAGTTGACTGACAGAATTCGTTAAATCAAGTTGAAAAGGGCTTCCATAGTTGTAATTTTCGCGTGCATTATTCTCACTGGGCCTAAGCCGACTGCTTTTAAAGCGTGGGTTGGCTGGCTGAGGCGAGAGCAGAGGAAAAGCTCCTGAGCAGTGAGCAGGCAACAAAATGTACTGGCCCTGAGCAACTAAGGGTTCGTCAGACACGGCTAGAGGCGCGTGCGCCAGGGAAATCCCAATTTTTCATCCCCTGTCGCTTCTACTTCGCTAGCAATTTCTCCCCAACCCCTGGCTAATCTCATCTCCTCGTGTCCGTCTGGGTCTCACTTCGCCTAATTCTCCCTGTTCCGTGGTAGGGAGATCATGGTGATCTCCCTATTTCTCCCCTCTCTAGGCCTATAACCATGGGCGATGAGGCCGAACCTCCTCTTGCTTTCTGTCTCTGCCTCCCTTCCCCTTTTAATGCGTTTCTCATTTTGGCTTCGCTCCAAAAGGTTTCTTGGCTTTCTGAGAACCTTTGAATAGGACAAAATAGAAAAAAATTGTTGAAAGCACCGACCCTCCTCCTGACTTTTGATCCTCTAAGACACCTGGCAACAAAGAGAAATGCTGATGGCACTTGCTTGTTTTACTAAATTTTGCACTTAAAAATGGTTTTCCGTTGCATTTTCTGGTTTTATGTCTCCCATTCTAAGAACTGTGCTTCTGTGCTGCTATTGTAACTGCGCTGGTTTACTGATTTATTGCACTGGCAGTTGTAAGCCTAAAACTTTGCGCATGATCTTAAAAAAAGGTATTTTGCTTCTCTGACTGTTTCCGCCTAAAAGGTCTGTCCGTCCATTTGTTGTCTGCCTGCCTGCCTGTCTGTCTTTCTGTCTGTCTTTCTGTCTGTCTGTCTGTCTGTGTGTCTGTCTGTCTGTGTGTCTGTCTGTCTGTCTGTCTGTGTGTCTGTTTGTCTGTGTGTCTGTTTGTCTGTCTGTCTGTGTGTCTGTCTGTGTGTCTGT
>CATNEM010000179.1:20000-25000 GCA_950096795.1 Macrostomum cliftonense
GATGGGAGAGGATGGGAGAGGATGGCAGAGGACGGGAGAGGAGAGGATGCAAGAGGATGGGAGGGATGAAGGAAGAAGAGGAAGACTTTGGGATAGAGATCACGGCAATGTTGATGGAACTAAGCCGAAAGCAAGCAAAGAACCAGATAGGTTATTTTGTTCCTTCCTGTATGGAATTAGCATTTTTGTGAATTCCATGGAAATTTCAGTTTAATCTGAGGCTCCATTGTACCATTTGACACTGGCCAGCATTGTTAAAAAACAGAAAAAAGTATTTTGCAGCCTCCCGAGAACTGAATCTCCCTAATTATGCCTGATCAGGCTTTCTTTCTTCTCCTTCTTCCCGAATCCCAAAGGGGATAACGTTACAAGCCCCTCCCTAGTTGCTTTTCGAATCCACTCGAACAGAAAGAAGAAACTTAAAAAGAGACTCGCGTGAAAGCTAAAAGCAAGCGATAAAATAGACCCGACTTTTGCTGCGTCTCCTTTCTCTTTCAGCAATGTTTCTTTGCCCGCATATCCTTGGTGGTTTAATTTGTATGCAAATTTGCAAGTCAGCTTGGAATTGTACCCAATTGTGCAAAAGCTACAGTTGAGCCATCTGGTTAGAAAAATATTTTGGACGCATTTTAGAAAAAAAAACTTTTTTGCTTTGAATTTAAGAAAATAGTTTTCATTTAAGCAGTCAAAGCTCGCTACTGAAAGTGGTGCGTGCAGCGTATTTCACAAAAATATTTTTCAACCAGGATGAGAAAAGAGGAATAGAGATGAGGATGAGAGAAGAGGATGTGAGAAGAGGATGAGAGAGCAGGATGAGAGAAGAGGAGGAGAAAACAGGAGGTGAGAAGAGGATGAGAGAAGAGGATGAGAGAAGAGGAGGAGAGAATATGATGAGAGAAGAGGATGAGAGAAGAGGATGAGAGAAGAGGAGGAGAGAAGAGGGTGAGAGAAAAGGAGGAGAGAATATGATGAGAGAAGAGGATGAGAGAAGAGGATGAGAGAAGAGGAGGAGAGAAGAGGATGAGAGAAGAGAGTGAGAGAAGAGGGTGAGAGAAGAGGAGGAGAGAAGAGGATGTGAGAAGAGGAGGAGAGAAGAGGAGGAGAGAAGAGGATGAGAGAAGAGAGTGAGAGAAGAGGGTGAGAGAAGTGGGAGAGAAGAGGGTGAGAGAAGAGGGTGAGAGAAAGGGATGAAAAGAGAGAGAATATATCGAGATAAGAGAATGAGATTAGTACAGAGAAGAGAAGAAAACGGGGTGAAAAATAAGAGGCCCCAGGGAATAGTCAGAGTGAAGAGGGGAGAAACAGAAAACTAGGTAAGATAGTGAAAGAGAGAGATAGGGAAGAGAGTGACACAAAGAAGGACTTAGCATGGACCAAGGCTGTTTTTTTGGTAGCAGATGTAATCAGATGGATTATCTGCTAGGCGCTACAACTAGCTAAGTGATGCAGAATATCGACACCTCAAGGATTAGAATTGTCTTATCAAGCAGCAGATTAGAAACAGTTCCGCTCTGCCTACTCATCCACGTCAGCAAGTTGGCAGTAGTATGTAGCATTAGTATTCTCAGCGAATTTAATGTCTTGGCCTAATCTCGCCCATGGCAACAACTATATAACACGAAAATTGCTAGACCCCGGCTGAGGGAATCCGATGGGAGTGATTGATGCGAGGCGGACGGAGCAGCTTGTCTGGGAGAGGGGCGATTCAATATAATTGCGGCTCCAACCCGGCCCCCTCTGGTGAGGCCTCAAGACCGTCCGGGCCAGCTTCATCAACTCTTCAAATTTGTGCAGCCTCTCAAGCTGAAAACTGTCCGCTCGTTAACAATCTCCGCCCCCCCAGAGCAAGGCAGCCAAGACTTGGGGGGAGGGGGTTAGATTTTTGTTCGCAGCCGAAATTAACGTTTTCAAATTATTCACTGTAAAATTTCTGGTGAATTTGGCTGAGCCTCAGTCGGCAAGAAAGATTATTTTAGCTCACTGAAGTGACTGCGTCGGAAACCCAAATACTCGCAGCTGATTCAGCAAATAGGATGCTGGCTATCTGCTGAGAATCTCTTTGATTCACTCCTTAGAATCTCTTTGATTCACTCCTTAGAATCTCTTTGATTCACTCTTTAGAATCTCTTTGATTCACTCCTTAGAATCTCTTTGATTCACTCCTTAGAATCTCTTTGATTCACTCCTTAGAATCTCTCCGATTCACTCCTTAGAATCTCTTTGGTTCACTCCTTAGAATCTCTTTGATTCACTCTTTAGAATCTCTTTGGTTCACTCCTTAGAATCTCTTTGATTCACTCTTTAGAATCTCTTTGATTCACTCTTTAGAATCTCTTTGATTCACTCCTAAGAATCTCTTTGATTCACTCTTTAGAATCTCTTTGATTCACTCCTTAGAATCTCTTTGATTCACTCCTTAGAATCTCTTTGGTTCACTCCTTAGAATCTCTTTGATTCACTCTTTAGAATCTCTTTGGTTCACTCTTTAGAATCTCTTTGATTCACTCCTAAGAATCTCTTTGATTCACTCCTTAGAATCGCTTTGATTCACTCTTTAGAATCTCTTTGATTGACTCTTTAGAATCTCTTTTTGATTTACTCCTTAGAATCTCTTTAATTTACTCCTTGGAATCTCTCTGATTTAGTTCTGAGAATCTCTTTGATTCACTCCTTAGAATCTCCCTGACTAACTCCTTAGAATCTCTCCGATTCACTTCTTAGAAGCTTTATAATGTCATTCTTTCTTAGAATCACTCTTTAGTTCAATAGCTCAGCAATTTTTATATATTTTTCGCATCATAAAATCAACATTACATGCGCTGACAAGGAAGGCATCTACGTAAGGACCCAAGGAGCTGCATTATATCAGAGACGTACGAACCAATGTCTCTGTGAATCCAATTGGGAGAACTAAATCCAATTGTCATGAGGCAGAGGCGCAGACCCCCCCTCCCGAACTAAATCGGATTAAGTCCCTCGGTTCGCAATAGAATTCGGCCTTCATCTGGACTGCTCAGAATAAGAGAAGCGTGCGAAACAGTCCTCTGGGTGGGATTCTCTTATGTCTGTTCCTTCCCTCCGTCTAGGACTTCCCTCCGAGCTAGTCAGCTCTGTATTATTTATCCCCACAAAAAAAAAATTTTTCCACCCGTAACAAGGCATATGCGACGCAAAATTTACGGGAAAAAATTTTACAGATGAAAGTCGGCAAAAAAAATTCTCCCTTAGCGACCAGGTGAAACATAGGAGCTTCGAGAAACCTGAGATCCCAAGGGTGCGAACAAAAAATCGATCAGCTGGGATACTCCGACAGCCAGCCGACTGCAGGCATTAATAATTCTTGCGTCTAGTGCCGATTTTTTTTTCGGCCAGTTAGCTAGGTTTAAATGAGGGCAAACTGCCTGTCACTGTCATTGAGTCCTCACTTAGCAACCCTCTTGTGTGGGTAAGTAGGTAAATAATATATGGATGCTGAAAATATATATTTCTAAAAGCTTTAGTGAAAAAGCAGCAACGGAACAGAGTAAACCATAAGGGATAGAATCAAAAAGACAAACAGACAGACAGACAGACAGACAGACAGACAGACAGACAGACAGACAGACACACACACACACACACACACACACAGATACACAGAAAGGCAGAAAGTCAGACAGAAAGACGAACAGACAGACAGACAGACAGACAGACAGACAGACAGACAGACAGACAGACAGACAGACAGACAGACAGACAGACAGACAGACAGACAGACAGACAGACAGACAGACACACAGACAGACAGACAGACAGACAGACAGACAGACAGACAGACAGATACACAGACAGACAGACAGACAGACAGACAGACAGACAGACAGACAGACAGACAGACAGACAGATACACAGACAGGCAGACAGACAGACAGACAGCCCCCTAGGCAGCGCCCACGTCAGCGCCGCCCCAGCCTCACCTGCGCCTCGGACTGCAAGTCGCCGATGGTCTGGGAGGCGACCAGCCTGGAGCCGGCGGCAGCCACCGACATGTCAAGATTCGACACGGCAACGCAATCAATTTATGGCGAAGTGCCAATAATTATTTTTTGGAAGAATAATTCTCACCGGGAGTGCAAATAATGGAGAGCTGGATATTTTTTGACAGATGAGGTCTGCCAGCCACGAAGCGGACTATAATATCCGACCCAAACCTACCCACCTCCTCCACAGACCCAGTTGTTGGTGGACCCTCCAACTCATCCGGGCACCCTTAGACGTAGCCGTCGCCAATCCCCAAACCACAGGCTCCCCAAATCCCGCCCCTGCAAGCCTCCAAGAGCTGCTTCCCGTGCGTTTCCCAGTCGGCCGGCCCAAGCCATTGAATTATTATTGGCCGGCGAACAAGGCAGACGGGAGCCGCCAGGGACGGGACGGGAATGGAGGAGGAGAAAAGCGACAGACAGACAGACAGACAGACAGACAGACAGACAGACAGACAGACCCATACGGGGGGGCAACCCCGACAGACATGGCGGGGAAGAATTCTCAGACGTCAGTTTTAGGGCGCCCTTTTCCGTTCCGGGCCGTTTGTTGAGTAGGAAATACTAAGGGAATTTGGGAAAACGCTTGCGACCTCGGCTAAGGCTCCTCCCATCCCCCCGCCCGTGTGCGGCATGTGGCAACACGATTGACGATGAACCCGCCTTGGCCTTCCTCTCTATCCAAGGCCCAAGTCCTAGAGTCCGTGCTGCTGAGCGCTCAAGGATTTGTCCTTTAATCCAGAGTGAGGAGGCAGCTAGATGTAAGATTGCCAGATGCATTAGAATTTAGGAGAAAGTCTGGCTACGTGACAGTCTGTGTGTGTGTCTGTCTGTCTGTCTGTGTGTGTGTCTGTCTGTCTGTCTGTCTGTCTGTCTGTCTGTCTGTCTGTCTGTCTGTGTGTCTGTCTGTCTGTGTGTCTGTCTGTCTGTCTGTCTGTCTGTCTGTCTGTCTGTCTGTCTGTCTGTCTGTCTGTCTGTCTG